>JAQQSV010007670.1:0-13962 GCA_028646515.1 Pseudochirops corinnae
CTCCTGTGCTGATGAAAAATAAATGAGGAATTAAAAAAATAGATCACAAACTTGGAACAAAGCATAATATATTAGTGTCAGAAGACTTCAAATATCCAGATATCTAGTAGATTTATTTTTCTCTGCTATGTGCTATCTTCCATATCAGTCCATTCTACTTTGAAATAGCTCTCATTCTAAGCAATCTATTTGTTCTCTTCTCTTTCCAACACTCCCCCAATCAGGCTTCATTTTGTGTTCTTGATATTGTTTTTTCCCATGAAACTTCTGCTCTAGTCTTTTAATTGTGCTTTTGACTGAGGCCAAGTAGAACACATCTAATTTTCATTGAGCATATGAATACTTCAAATATTTCAGAATAGTTATGAGATCATCCCAAAATCTTCTCTACTTCCCAGTTCTTTCAAAAAAATCCTCACAATATGACAAATTCATCACTTTGTTATATCAGTACCTTTCCAACATAAGTTAATCAAATTACCTTCCAAAAATGTAGTACACAGACCTGAATGCTATGTGTCAGATGGCGTGTGACATGGACAATTATAGAGCAGCACTAATTCTGCTTTTCTAGAAGACAGAACTCTCTAAATGTTGTGGAAGTTTATGGGTTTTTTTTTGTTTGTTTTTTGCTTTTTTTTTTGTATTGTGATAATAAATTAAATTAACATACTAAAAGTTTTGGATACTTTTCCAAATATATTAATGGTCATATTAATGGAAAGAATCTGGAAATCAAAGTTTTCAAATCAAATGTTCAATAAAAAAAGAAAACAAAAGATAATGCCACATTATAAAACAATTATTGTTTAAAAATTTACAAAAAAAAAAGAAAGAAAGAAATCAGGGAAAAGGAAAAGAAAAGATGATCTAAACTGCTGAATGACCCTCATCTGTTCCTGAGAAACTTAAATCACATATTCTTCCTGCACGCCCAGCTCTTTTAGAATACGATTATCAACAATTCTCTGACCTTCAAAGAGAAACCTGAGTGAGTTCATCAGAACATCCTGTTTTTGACAGTATGATTTTTAGAGTTTCCTGAGATGTGTTGTCACTTTCACCTTGAAGTGAATTTCACTGCTGTTCTTCCCAGGGACTTTAGGTTTAATGTATTCTCCTTCTTTGTTTTCCCCCTGGTCCTTAGCAGAAGACTTGACTTCCTCATCAGACATTGCAAAGACTCCTTCTCCCTAGGGGTCATGGCATGATATTGGTCTCAAAAAGGTGACAATCACTCTCCCTGGATCCTAAAACTGTCCCTCTCTTCCCCCACAGCACAACATCTCAGCCAATGAAATACAGGGTTTTTTTAATTTTATTTTTTGGAGGTAGTCTATGTTTTCCTTCAAAATATGACTATTATGGAAATATTTTCTATGACTACACATGTATAACCTATATTGAACTGCTATGATGGAATTTGGGGAGGGAGCAAGGGAGAGAATTTGGAGCTCAAAGTTAAAAAAAGAATGTTAAAAGTAATTTTTACTTATAACAAGAGAAAAATTTAAATACTAAACTTTTAAAGAGAGGAAAAAAACATCTTAATATGTTAATGGAATAGGGGGCAGAGCCAAGATGGTGGTATAGAAGCAGGAAAACTCAATGAGCTCCTCCCATAAGCACATCAAATACCTATAAAATATGACTGAACAAATTTTAGAGCTACAGAACCCACAAAGTGACAGAGAGAAACAAATCTCCAGCAGAAGACCACCCTGCTGGCCTACAGGAAGGGTCCATCACAGTGCTTGGAGCAGAGCTCAGCCCAATGTGAACTCATGGTATAGACCCAGAGAAGAGCCCAACAAACAGTGGCTGGAGCAGACATTAGGAGTGTGAATCACCAGCAGCAGTGGTGGTTTCCAGAATTATCAACCCATAAATGCCAAAGACAAAAGAAAAGGTCAATGTGGAACTCTGTTTGAACTGATGGGGACGAGGAGTACAGCCCTGCCCCTGCTACCAAGGTAAGAAATGGTAAGGTGCAGTGGCCATGCAGGCACCGCCACTTGGCTACTTCAGAGCTCCAGGCCTGTAGATCATAGGGGGACCAAGAAACAATTCAGAGGGTAATGGCTCTTCCTTTAACCTGCTTAGATCTGGATCATGGTCTTGGGTGGAGGTCCTGGGTTGTGTGACCAGTGGGACAGAGCTTATGGGAGCTGCAGAGATGGCACCCAACTAATAGCTACAGCAGCTGCAAAACCCAGCAATTTGGGACAAAACTCTCCTCTCTGGAAGCAGAGTTATACTGCGGCAAAAAGCTCAAAAGTCATGTAATCATGGGGCAACATGATCAAACAAAGGAAGCAAAGAAGGCATAGCAATCAAATCTTAGATAACTCTATATTACTTAGATTACTGGCAGCTGTGGCATTTCCAGAATTATCAACCCATATAAAAACAAGGACTAAGTAAAAGGTCAGTGGAACTCAAATAAATTCAGGGAAGAGGGTCTGGCCAACTGCCCCAAGGCTACAAATGGCTGAAGTGGTGGCCCTGCAGCTGCCTCCATGTGGCTGCTTCAGAAGCTCCTAGCCAGCAGATTTCAGGAGGGCCAAGTGATCATTCAGAGGCTAAGTGCTCTTGCCTTAAGCTGCCTGGATCAGGATCATGGTACTGGGTGGAGGTCCTGAGGGGCATTTTCAGTGAGCCAGAGCTGGTGGGTACTGCAGAAACGGTGCCTGCTAATAACTCTGGCAGCTGCAAAAACCCCAGTGATTTGGGAGGGAGCTCTCCCCTTAGAAAGAAGAGTTCTACAGAATCGAAAAGCCAAGTAATTGACTGGCAATCTGAGCAGGCAAAGGAAGCAAAGCAAACACAGCAATGCAACTATAGATTGCTTTTCTGGGGGACAAAAAGGATCAAAGCATGGAATGGGAGGAAGACAGCACAGTCAGAAATCCCACACCAAAAGCTTCAAAGAAAAATATAGACTGGTTACAAGCCATAGAGCAGCTTAAGAAGGATTTTTAAAACCAAATAAGAGAAGTGGAGGAAAAATTGGGAAGAGAAATGAGAATAATGCAAGAAAATCATGAAAAGAGAGTCAACCACTTGACTGAAGAAAATAACACCTTAAAAAATATAATAAATCAAATGGCAAAAGAGGCCCAAAAAGCCAATGAGGAAGAGAATGCCTTAAAAAGCTGAATTTGCCAAATGTAAAAATAATTTCAAAAGCTTTCTGAAGAGAATAATTCCTTCAGAATTAGAGTGGAGCAAATGGAAGCAAATAATTTAATGAGAAATAAAAATACTATTAAACAGATCCAAACAAATGAAAAAATAAATGGCAATGTGAAATATCTCTTTGAAAAAACCACTGACCTGGAAAATAAATCTAGGACAGACAATTTAAAAATTATTGGACTACCTGAAAACTATGAGCAAAAAAAAAAAAGAACATAGAAATCATCCTTAAAGAAATTCTCAAGGAAAGTTGCTCTGATATTTTAGAACCAGAGAGCAAAACACAAATTAAAATAATTCTCTGATCACCTCTTGAAAAAGATCCCAAAAAGAAAACTCCTAGGAATGGTATAGCCAGGTTCCAGAGTTCCCAGATCAAGGAGAAACTATGACAAGCTGCCAAGAAGAAACAATTTGAATGCTGTGGAAACATAATTAAGATAACCCAGGATCTAGCAGCTTCTACATTAAGGGATCGAAGGGCCTGGAATATGATACTTGGGAGATCAAGGGAACGAGGATTAGAACCAAGAATCACCGACCCAGCACAATTGAGTATAATGTTCCAGGGAAAAATATGGTCATTCAACGAGGTGGAGGACTTCCAAACACTCTTGATAAAAAAAAAACAGAACTGAATAGAAAAGTGGCTTTAAAATAAAGAAGTATGAGAAAGTAAACATAAAAAGGATTCATAAGGAACTTGTCAAAGTTTAACTATTTACATGGCAACACAGAAAAACAATAAATGTAAGTTATGAAACTTTTCTCAGTATGAGGATAGTTGCAGGGAATATAAATGCGTGTTTATGTGTGTATGTGTGTGTGTTTATGTATATATATATATATATATATATAAATACATATATCTACATATATATGTAGGTGTATACATACATACATACAAACACACACATATATATGTATGTATATATATATATATATATATGAGGGTATATATGTGTATGAATATATATGTGAGTGTGTGTATATATGAGTACGTAGACAGAGGGCACAAGATCAATTAATAGGATGTGACAATATTTTAAAAGGTTAAATTGGGAGGTGGAAGAGGAATAGTATGAGAGGATACAGGGAGAGACAGAATGGGGTTAATCCTCTCATATAGAAGAGGCAAGGGATTATTGTTACAATGGAGGGGAAGAACAAGAAGGCAAAAGGGAATGGGTCAAACTTACTCTCATTGAAGTTGGCTTCAGGAAGGAACATCATACACTGTAAATTGCGTATCTTGGCCTACAGGAGAGTAGGGGAGAAGGGGATGAGAAGGAGGAGGATGGAGGGGAGGGCAGGTTCTGGGGGAGGGTTGTTGGAAGCACACACTTTTGTAAAGGGACAGGGACAAAGTAGAGAATAGAACAAGTGGGGTGTGGAATAGAAAGGAGGGAAATATGCAGGGACTGGAGTAGGGAGATCCATCTTCCCCTACTGGAAAGTCAGAGGTGTGATGGGGGAGGATATAGGAGAGAGCAGACTGGGCAAGGGGGTATACAGTGGGATCTCTGTTTTGGGGTGGTGGTTAGGGGAAAGATGGGGATAAAATTTGTAAATCAAAATCTCATGGAAATGAATGATGTAAACTAAAAATAAACCAAAGTTGTCTTTTTTTTCTCTTTCTTTTTTTTTTTTTACCCCTAGTTTGAGGGAGATTTTTTTAATCCCAAAGAAATAGGTTTTATTTTTTTATATTGGCAGTGTGGGAGCAATACAACTAGGCCATTTTTAAGTTTTGTTGTGAAGGGTATAGATTCTTTAATTCTTTATTTTGGAATAGTCTTTTAATGATTCTTTTAATGATTCATAGCTATTTCAGAAAACCTTTCTGCTGTAGGACTTAGTCAGGAATTCTAAAGAGCAATATTTAGAAGAATTTGTGTGTAACAAGGTGGTTATTTTTTTTGCCAATATCCTACATTCCCTAAGCGGGCAATCAGTATGCTCTTTACTTCTGAGATTGGCAGGTAACAATTTTTTTTTTCAATCTTGTCATTTCACTCAAATTTAAGTAGATGAAATAAAATGCTCCATGTCTTCCTTCACAAATTGGAGAATTAAAAAAAAAAATCAACCCCTATTGTGCATGTTGTTGGTTGATAGAAAAAAGTGCATCACATATAAAGCACATTAAAAGTGATGAGATGAATAAAGTTATTGAACTCCACATCTAAGCTCATAGAATCATTTTATGAAGGATGAAGTACAGGAATGAAAAAGAAGCAGGCAGAGAATGGCACAAAGATTGTTTGAGATGTGAAGAAGGGTAGCGGTGTTTTATCTGCTTGTACTTAATGTTAATAATTGGTGCAACAAAAGGAATTTTTGAATTTCATGAATACAGTGGTGGGGGGTGAGAGAGAGAGAAAGAAAGAAAGAGAGAGAGGAAGAAAGAAGGAAGGAAGGAAGGAAGGAAGGAAGGAAGGAAGGAAGGAAGGAAGGAAAGAAGGAAGGAAGGAAGAAGAGTCAGTATCACATGACAATCATTTGATATAACTGGAGTAATTTAGCCTAAAATTAGAGAAGACTAAGGCCATGAGGGGAAAATGGGTTTGGAGATACTGATAAAGAACACAAACTCTTTGAGAATCCTGACTCGTAAAGTTTATTATTCCCAGGCATTGAAGTGGCAAGTGTATGTGTCTCCCTTGTTTTCAGACAAAAGAACATATATCAACAGTGGCTTAGGCATACAGCAGGATTCATGCTCTGATTGAGAGACTAAATTTCCTCAGTAGCTATCGTTATATCTGATTGTTTTTACTTGTTAGATTCCTTGGGACTGAGTGTAAGGGACACTTTAAGAGCAATCAATCAATGGGTGGCCTAGACTGTTACCTTTTTTGATCCAATGGATGCTGTGATTAGTAAAGTTTGCTAAGCCAATAATTTGGCAACATTGTGTTCCTAACTCTAAATATGGCTGACCAAGTCAGGGGTTGTATACATTTGAACTTCCTAATATCAGTCAATTCAGTCATTTTTTCAGTCATATCCAACTCTTAATGATCATATTTACTTGGCAAAGATGTCTTGGTTTGCCATTTCCTTCTCCAGCTCATTTTACAAATAAGAAATTGAGGCAAAGAGAGTTAAGTGCCTTGGCCAAGGTAATACCAGTAGTAAGTGCCTAAGGCCAGATTGGAAGATGAGTCTTCCTGATTCCAAGCCCAGTAACAACTGTGTCACCTATACTTCCTAGTATAGAAGTGGATCAGTGACCAAATACAGAGTCACTTCTGTCAGCTAAGGCCTAACAAAAGGCAATCCTCACAATGATGTATTTACTGTCTTTAGGTACCCAAAAGTTTGCCAAATGAATAAGGCATTCAACTATCTTTGGCAAAAGAGAGAACTAGGAAAAGTAGGTAGAAGTAGTGAAAAAAATAGTTTAATGTAAAGGAAAAAGAAACGAACAAGTAAAACTGCATTTCTAACTAAACTTTAGGAAGTGAAATAAACTTTAAGCTTGAAGACCATTCATTGGGTATTCATTTTCTACATCAATTGGGCTGGATGGCTACTAGAAATATGTAAACCTCTAAGGTTCTGTAATATTTTGAAAAAAAATATTGGACAAAAGCAAGTCAAGATCATATAATAATGAATGTAATGGAAAAACGCCACAGATATGGTAGAGATATACTACATTTAGAGTCAGAAAAAACTTGGTTTCAGTGTCTATATTGGACATTTCCCATATGTCTGACCACAACGTAGTCATTTAGCCTCCCTGACCGTCAATGAACTTTTGACAGATCACTGCAATTGGGACCTACATTGGTAGAGGGAGTTCTTTTTTTCCTTTATCTTTTAAATAAAATTTCATTGATATCTTGTTTCTTATATCAACATAATTATCCTCAATGTCTCTGTTTTTCTTCTCTCCAGATATTCCATATAACAAAGAGAATTTTTTAAAGAGGAAAAAATAAACAACAGATTAACACATTGAAAAAGCTGGAAAATATGTGTGATATGAAATAACTGTGTATCTCCTATTTTCACACAGTGTCAGGTTGGGTGTATTCTCTCATATGTTTTCATTAGAGTCATGCTACATCTTATAATTTTGAGATATTCACTTTCAATATGTGCATGCAGAGTTGTTCTTTCTATATACATTGCTGTAGTTATTCTGTATGTTACCTTGACTTTGTTTATATCATTCTTTATTAGTTCTAATAGATCTGTCCATGCTTCTCTGTATTCATCACATATATCACTCTTACAGCAGAGTAATATACAATTACATTCGTATCTTGTTTTGTCCTTCATCTTTGAAGAGGGCCGATGACATCACAGGTGACTCCTTGACTTATGCGTGAATTGGATTTAAGTGAGGCAGAGTTGAACAAAGTATTCACCCTCACTCTCTTTTTTTGAGTCATCAAAAGTCTGTGGCAGGACAAAAGGCAAGATGAATGGCAATGACCTTGCGAATACATAGTGGATGACTTTGGCATCTTCATTGCTTGACCAAGCTTTCAGCTTTTCACAGTATTAGCTCCTATTGCCTTCATTGCCTTTGAACCAAATTGTTATAATGAGCCCATTCTGCTGGGGAAATTTTTCATATGCTTGGGGTAGACATTCACCCTAACTCAGCAACAGATCTGAGGCTTGTTGATTACCCTCAATCTGGTTTAGCCCATATATTTAAACAGTTTACCAGAAGGCAGCCACTGCACATACTACATATTCTTGAAGTCACTGGTGAAAATTTGGTGAAGGTGCATACCAAAAATGGAAGGGTGGGCTTGAAAAGATGTATGGGTTGTTCAGAGAGGACTAACTCCTCTGGTATGAGGGCATTTATTTTTATACCTCAGTTTGTTTTAGCCATCCCATGATCAAAGGGCATGTATCTTGTTTCCCATACTTCAGTTTCACAAAAAATTTTAACCATAAATATTTCACAATATATGGCAAGTTTATTCTTATTTATGTCTTCTTTCCTTCCTTCTTTCCTTCCTTCTTTCCTTTCTTATGCCTCAGGATATGAGGCCTCTAATGGAGTCTCTGGTTCAAAGTGTAGGAACATTATAGTAACTTTATTCACATTATTTCACATTGCTTTTCAAAATTATTGTGCTATCTTATAGCCCTCAAATGTCAATATATTTGCATGCCTTTTGTAACACAACCATTGCAACATTGGTTAGTGTTCAGTTTGTCATACTTTTCAATTTGCAGTGTTTGAAGTAAGAACTCAGGGTTATTTTGATTTTCATTTTTCTTATTATTTGTAATTTAGAGTGGTATAATCAAATGAAAATTGAAACAGATGCAATTAAACAACATTCCTACAGGTCTCATATTGATTTAATTTTAAATGCATTATTATTTGTGATTTGTTGTATTTCTATTAATTTAATTATGTATTTTTCAATTATATTTTAATCCATTTGGGGCAACAATCAAGAGTGTTGTAGTCTATATTAAAGGTTGCATATTTGATACCTTATTTGGGAACATTTTTTTTCCTGTTGTTGTGAATACTTTGCAAGTTTCTTTTGAGAACTGTTTCCTCAGATCATTTGACCACTTATCATTTGGGAAATGATTTTATACACACATTTTGATAAATGTTGCTTATAATACAGTTACAGTCTAGAGATACTATTTCTTCTTTATCTTCATTTTTTTCATCATTTCTCTAGAAATTCTAGATTTTTGTTTTTCTAAATGAATTTTGTTTTTATTTTACTAAGTTCTATAGAGTGTTTCCTTGGTAATTTGATTGGTAAAGCACTAAAAGTATAAATTAACTTTGGCAATATTTTCATTTTTTAAATTATTGCCATGGCATAGTGATGAACACTGGATATTGCTACACCTATTTAAGACGTTCCTTATTTCAGTAAGAGATTTTCTATATTTGGATCTCTACTAGTCTTTTGTGTGATTTAATAGGCCAATTCCCAAATAAATATGCATTTTTTAAATTTTTTAGAATGGAATTTTTTTCTATTTTGGGGGAGTTCTGTTATTATTATGTAGAAATACTGTTGATTTTTCAAATGAGGAAAGAGTATCCACATTATTAGGAGATTTGTCAAAGGTAATACTGCTAAAAAGTGTTAGAGCTGGAATAAAAATTGTGCATGGAGGGGAGGGGTAGATTGGTGAAGATCTGAAGCAATATGGCATAAAAGAATTATAATTTGTACCAAAGTACACATGCAGGAATAGTGACTTTGCTGTTTTTGACCTTTATCATACCCCTATTTCTCAGTTTCTTCATATATAAAATGAATAGCTTGAGCTCAATGACCTCTGATGGTGCTTCTAGCTACAAAGTATATGATCCATGTCTCCTAGTTCCCAAGACAACACTGTGACTATTACAACAACCACCTAATAAGAACATATACAAAGTTATACAAAAAAATAAATACTGTGTATGTAGAGGTTATTCATATAGCTTATGTGTATCCATGTGAATATGTCTACATATGACTTACAGAGAGGCATAAGTAGAAATCTCTAAAGTGCCTTCCACTCATTGTTCCCTGAAGATGGCAGTTCCTGCCATAAAGGGAAGAGAAAATAGGGGGCAATGAGACTGTCCACTCTGCTTTCTGCATAGTGGGTACTAGGGTGCAACTATCAATCTGTCCCCCTAAATAAGGATAGTCTATAGGGAATCTATTTTAAGCTCAAGACACTCCCCTCACCAATATTCCCCATCAGAAAAGGAATGTCTCAATCTCTATGGCTGAAGTCTTTAATTTCTTCTTATAAATGCCCACAATGAATAGCATTAAACTTGTGTATCAAAGCAGACAGCAAAAAAGAGTTTATAGGGGTTAGAATATACTTGATAATATTCAACATGAATGAACTCTTCCATTGGAGTGATCTCAAATATAAGAAAAAATGAGTCCTCAGATTCACCTAAGGGAAAATTCTCTCAAGTCACTTGTGTGGTAAGCTACAACATAAGGAAATAATAGAGGTGATAGCTCCTCTCCTTGATGACTTCTTCCTGGAGCCTTCTCTCTCAAAGAACCTCCCTCTGAAATGAACCTAGCAACTATGTATTTTTGCTCAAAGGCAATAATCTAAAATCTCTCTTATCCCAAGCTCCTGCCAACTCCTCCATCACTCAAATAAAGATCACTCAGTCATCATTCTTAGCCAATGAGAAAATATTATGGAAACGGGTTTAAAGTTCCAGTTATACTTGGAACACAATAGGTGCTTAATAAATGTCTGCTGAACAAATTAACCAATCTCCATGCTAATAAATTCATTATGAGGTAATATCTTGAATTACATTTATTTGGTAGTTTTTCAGTGTTTCATTATGTTACAGAGGCTTTAGCATATTAGTTTCATGTTAAGAGGAAATGTTTCCAGTATTTAGAGGATTGCAAAAGAATAATGTAAATAATGATTCTTTGATATGATTATAATTTGAGTTAGAACTCAAAGAGATATTAAAATTCAGCTTCCTCCTTTGGCAGAGTGGTCAGTTGAGGTTCAGAATGGCAAACAAATGATTGGTAACAGAGGTAGGATAACAACCCAAGTCAATTGCTTTACAAACCATACTCTATGTACTAGGCCACTGACTCTTAAAATTATTTGATAAGCAAGTACTTGTCAAAAACTGGACTAATGTCAATCAGACAACATATCAAGTGGCTATTATGTGTCAGAAACTGTACTAAGAGGTGTAGATAATAAGAAAGATGTAAAAATTCCTTCTTCCAAGGAGCTCATATACTAATGGAGTAGACCACATGGAAACAGCAATATACCACAAAGCTATGTAGAAGATAATTGGAATGATTAGCAGAAGGAAAATAATATTAATTAATATTATTATTAATATCACCTGGTACTGAACTTGGGTCCCAGAGCTTGTATCTGGTATATGCTGAGGCTGATGGTGTGTGAGTGTGTGTGTGTGTGTGTGTGTGTGTGTGTGTGTGTGTGTGTATACTGGGAAAGGCTTTTTTTTTTTTAATAAAAGTGGTATTGAGGACTTCAAAGAGCCAGGATGGTAGAATGAGAAGTAAATTGCCATAGCTCTCACCTCCAAACAATCATAAAATATTGCCCCCAAATGAATCATGGGACATCAGAACCAGAAAAAAAAATATGGGGTGAAACAATCTTTTTTGTGTAAGAAACTTAAAAGATAAAAAAGGTCTGTCTCACTTGGGTAAAAGAGGAGCAACATAGTCTAAGACTGGAAGCATCCCAGGAAGCCATTAAGATTCACCTCACTTAAACAGTTGAACCCTGTAAAGACACGTACCAGCATCTTTTCTGAAGAATGGTGCTGTGAACAGCTTTCAAGGTTCTGATTACACAGTATAGTGAGTACTCTATTTATTCAATAATAAATCAGAGTACAACAATCACAGAAAATCAAGGTGTAGCATTCACAATGTTACAAATGATCGCAAATAATCAAAATACAATATTCATAATGACTTATCACTAAAATGGTCACATAGTTTTTACCACAGTGGTCATACAGGTTTGAACAAAGTATAATAATTTTGTCAGTCTCTTACTTAGTAACACAATCATTCAATCAACTCAATCATTCAATCATCCTTAAGGAGGCTTGCCTCCTTAATGGTCACAAATTATAAAAGTCAAAGTTCTCCACTCATGGGGCACACTAAGTTACAATATCAGTCACTACTCAGCACTCTCTTAAGGGGTGGTGTAAAGTGCACAGGCCATCCACCCCTCAGTCACAATTAAGTTACAATTTCAACATCAATAGGTAAGTTACAACTTCAATCAGTCACTACTCAGTACCCATGGAGAGTTTTTTTTCATCTTGACTTGGGATAGGCTCTCAGATTCCCTGGATCCCCTTCTATGGCCCCAGATCCTCCCTGGATTCACTAAACTGTCACCTTGGTTCAAAGGCAGACAGCTCCCAACTCCTTGTCCAGCTATCTGTGCAGTCCCTGTTCCACACTGAAGTTCACAGTGTCCATTCCACCTTAAATCCCTCACAGTCTTTGTTCCCACCAAGTAAAGGCTTAACAAAGACACAAACAGACAAAATACCAGCACCTCAGTTATGCTTCCTCAGTCTTCTGCAGCTCTGGCTGATCCTCAGAAATCCTTAGCAGCTTGGCTGCCCCTTGGACTCAGCAGAAGTTTCAGCTTATTCCCAGAATCAAAATCACTTCATCCAGGTTCTCAAAATAAAAATCATTCTCTCCAGACTGGGCCTCTCTTCCTCAGCCTCCAGAACCTGGCTCCAAAAAGATCTGAAATTCCAGCTAGTACTTCTTCTTACATACCTATTAGCTCCTCCCTGTTGTATCCCTTCCTGTACCATCAGCAATGAGGGTTCATACCTTTTTTTTTCTTAACAGAGGCTTGATCTGATTAGTTTCAAACTATATGCTAAGTACCTGTTAGCTGTGCTAATATAAAAGGATGAAATTACATTATTATTATAAACCCCAGTTTGGTGAAGCAAGTCAACACCATTGCAAGGACCTCCTATGTGCCTCAGCAGAGTAAGGGTAACCAGCAGACTACAACTCCAAGAATTTCCAAGTGCTTAACATATCCCTGAGCAAACAGTCACTTACTTCAGCATAGCCATAGGCAAATAGGTGGACACCAATCCTACATGTGACTAAGCAAACAGGCAGCCACTACCTTCAGGCCCTTGCATAGCCTCAGGCAAGCAGGCAGTCTCCCTGGGCAGACCTCTATGTGCTTCAGTACACCCCTTGGAAACACAGAAACAGCCGATCAGCCTCAGCACACACCAGATGCCAGCCCTGGGAGCCAAGCTCGGCACCAGGTAAGCTGTCACATCATATGATATCCAGCAGCTCTAGCCAACCTCTACCCCCATCCCCTCAGGGCAGCACCAGACATGAGTGTTCAAACTTGGGCTTCAGGACAACATCAGTACAGCAGAAGGTAAACAGCCAGAGCCTGCAACCACTGGCACAAGAAGCCTGAGACAATGCCCCTAACAGCACAGGAGAAAAAAAGGTGAAAAAAAATTAGGAAAACACATACACAAACTTACAAATCTGACCACAGAAATTTATTATGGTTACAGGGAACATCAAGACACAAACTCAGAAGAGGACAATAATGTTAAAATCATTAAGAGCAAAACCCCAAAAGAAAAAGAGAATGTTGTCTCAAGCCCAGAAAGAACTCATGGAAGAGTCCAAAAAGAAGTTTGAAAACCATATACTAGAGGTAGAAAAAATGGAGAAAAGAAATAAGAGTGATACAAGAGAATTATAAAAGAAAATGAGTCAATAGCTTGGAAAAAGAAAACAACTACTTAAAAACTAGAATTATCTAACTGGAAAAGGGAATACAAAAATCCACTGGAAGAAAAACAAAAGCATAACTCCTTAAAAAGTATAGTTGGTCAAATGGGTGTGGGTGGGTGGGTACAAAAGCTAGCTAAAGAAAACAAATCCTTAAAAGTCAGAATTAGAGAACTGGAAGCAAATGACTCTGAGTTATCAAGAATCAGACTAAGTCAAGAGAATGAAAAAAAAGGAGAAAATGTAAAAACATCTCCCTCATAGGGGGGAAAAAAAAAACAACTCACTTGGAAAATAAATACAGGAGAAACAATGTCAGAAACATTGCACTACCTGAAAGCCAATATCAAAAGGAGCACCTGGACATCTTTCAAGAAATTATCAAGGAAAACTTCCTTGATGTCCTAGAACCAGAGGAAAAAAAAATACACATTAAAATAATCCACCAATCACCTCAGGA
>JAQQSV010007671.1:0-13962 GCA_028646515.1 Pseudochirops corinnae
ATACTGTGGCCACTGTAGTGAATACTGTGTGGCCATTTTCTGTGATAAGATGTAATGTTGTGAATATTATAATGTTTTGAATGTTTGTCTTGATTTGTAATGGAATAAACAGAGTGTTCACTATATTTTGTAATCTGAACTCTAAAGGCTGTTCACAGTAGCATTCCTTTGGGAATCTGCTGGTGCATGGCATTACAGGAATGGAAAGATTTTACTTGTTTGTATACTTGATAGAGTACCCTGTACATAGTGATCAATTAATGATTATTTACTTTATTTAGTAATAAAACCCCAAATACAAAAACAAACCCCACTAAAAATCTTTTGGGAAATGACTAAATTCATTTAGAATTGACTTTTGATTTGATATTTCTTCCTTCCACTGTTATTTTAAAAATATTTTTTAAAAATGTTGTCAAGGATTTTCTTCTGAATAAACCTAATAAAATACCTACTAAATTTTTTTTGGAGGGGCGAAGGCAGGGCAATTGGGGTTAATGACTTGCCCAAGGTCAGAAGGCTAGTTTTTGTGTTAAGTGTCTGAGACGGGATTTGAACTCAGATCCTCCTGACTCCAGGGCTGGTGCTCTATTCACTGCACCACCTAGCTGCTCCACCTCCTAAAAATTTAAAATCATGTATAAACT
Organism: Pseudochirops corinnae; assembly: GCA_028646515.1. Taxonomy (NCBI): domain Eukaryota; kingdom Metazoa; phylum Chordata; class Mammalia; order Diprotodontia; family Pseudocheiridae; genus Pseudochirops; species Pseudochirops corinnae. Next base: position 648 of record JAQQSV010007671.1, read on the forward strand.
TTGTAACTCATTTTCTACAGAGGCAAATTGAATAATAGGATTGTAGAGTAAGAAGGAACCACAAAGACCATTTAGTTCAATATATGCCTGAATAAGAATCCTTGAATAAGAATGCAACATATCTACATATTTGAAAATACCTGAAAAGTATGTATCTAGTCTTTTCTGGAAGACTACCAGGGATGAAAATCACAATACCTTTCTAGGCAGCCTATACCATTCTATTTTGCAACAGCTCTCGGTACTAGCAAATTGTCCTCATATCAATATGAAATTTTCTGCTTTATGGTTTCCACTGATTGTTCCTATGGGTCAAACACTGTGCTCAACAATGAATGTTCAAATAAAGGCAAAAACAAAACAACAGCAAACACAAAACAAAAACAGTCCCTGCTGTAAAGTATCTCACTGTCTAATAGGAGAGATAACATGCAAACAGCCATGTAGAAACAAGAAACTGAACATAGTCTAAAAGGGAAGAGACTAAATTTAAGGAGGACTGGGAAAGATTTCTTTGAAGTCTGAAAGAAGCAGGAAAACTGAGTGGAGATGAAAAGGGAGAGCTTTCCAGGGAAAGGAAATAGCAGGTGAAAAGGCTTGAAGTCAGGAAGTGAATATTACGAGTAAAGAATTGCAAGGAATACAATCACTGGATCACAAAAGATATAGAAGGACATAAAAAGCATAAGGACAAGTTCATATGCATAGGGCACTCAACTGGAGACCTACCACATTTGTCAATGAACTACAATTACTTTTACAGTCCTATCACACAATAATTTCTGGGTTCATCTGATTGTATTATCATTTAATCCATTTTATTTACAATAATAGCATGAAATATTTTTTCAAAATATTTATTTAAATTTAAATTAACCATATCTACAACATTCTTTCCATCTACTACTTTATGCATCCTGTGGGGAGGGGGGGGAAGGAAGGAAACGAGCTTAATCTGTCCTGACCTATTCTTAATGAAGCCATAACGGGTCTTTAAAATCACAACTTTCCTGCCTATATGTTTACCAGCTATCTCTTTAATAATTAATTCAAGAATGTTACTAAGATTTAAAGTCAAGACAAATTCCTCTCCCTTTGTTGATCCTCCTTTTTCTCCCAGTATTGCTTTGAAAAAAACTAGTAAAATTGATAAAACCTGAACTATATTGATCGAAAAGAAGACAGCAGAAAATCAAATCAACAAAATAGTTAATGAGCAAGGTGAAATCTCAGCAAAGCAAGAAAAAATAAAGAGAATATTTAGAACACATTATGCATAACGTTATTTTAACAAAATTAAGAATACAAAAGTAGGAGTGGAATAGTATCAAAATATAAAATATCCAAATTATCAGGAGAGTAGATAGGAATCTTAAATCACCACATTTTAGAAAAGGAAATAGGTCTAGTTGCGAAGGAATTACAAAGGAAAAAAAAAAACTCTTGGTCCTGAAGAATTCACAATAAAATTCTATAAATTTTAAAGAACAGATCACACCCATATATCACAAATTATTACTAAAATTTAGAAAGAATCCTACAAAAATCAAGGCAAATAATGAAAAGAGGAAAGGATGAAGGAAAAGTAGCAGCACCAGCACCTCAAGACCTCAAAAAATACCGTAAAGCAGCAGTCATAAAAACTGTTTGATATTGGTAGGGGAGACACACACACACACACACACACACACACACACACACACAGAACCAGAATTACAAAATGATTGCAGATGTCTAGTCCTGACTTTAAAATATTAATAACTTTTTAAATATGTTTTTTTTTAATATCACAGGAAGACTTCCACAGACTTATGTGGATCCTTTATGTGGGATTTAAGGAAATATAGTGACAAGAAGGAGGAAGTTAAAGTAGCTGATCTCTAAGAAAGTTTTGAGTTTTAAGACTCTATAGTTTAAGAATGTTTTCTCAGTCTTTATTGATTAAAATGTTAGAAAGATTTTCACCAAAAATAATAAAAACAAACATTTGTCATATACCTCCTCCATTCCCTCTGTACATCAAGTCATTTTTGTGTTGTAAGCATGAATATACATCTGCATTTGAGGCGAGATTGGAAGGCCTTATAGTCTCTTTTTTAGTAACTTTAATTCCATTCCTTTCCAAAGTTTACTCTTCATGTTTACTCTTCATGTTCCTCCTCACTCATCTCTTCTTGTATAGTATACTATAGTCACCTTAAGTCCAAAGGATTTGATATGACAAAAGCTAAGGAAGAAGCAGAATCTGAGTCTAAGATGGATAAGCAATAAGAATTACTGAAGTGAAGAGAAAGAATTAGGGAAAATATGGAATTAAATGTTTATTCCTCTTCCTCAATTCACACTTGAAGGTTCTCATACTCTAGGAATAATTTTCACTTATCAGAATTTCCATACATCTTAATAAATTCTGTCTTCTCTTCCTAAGTAACTTGCAAACTTTTTGAAAGAAAACTGTTTGACATGACTTTCTATCTCACACAATGCTTAAAACGCGGCTATTGACATATCAGACCCTAACAAATACTTGATGAACGACTAAAGCAGTGAATACACTTGCCAATTGCCACAAGCTATTTTCCACTGACAAGATTTTTTATGTTATTTTTCAGAAGGAAAAAAATGTATTAATATTAATTTGCCAGCTTCAAACTAGTTAGACATACAAAATTAGTATTTTACATGCAAATCATTAGTTTTCAAATAATTCCAAGTTAATTCTTATATCTACTCACTTAACCTAGAATCGAAACCTATTTTTTCTTATGTCTCCATTTTTTTGGTTCTCCCCTCTTGGTGTATTGGTTTTTGATTTCTCTGTCAATTTGCATTTCAATTAGGTAATGATACTAGTCTAAATTGTTCTACCTGTAACAATGAATTTGACTGAATGACATCAGTGCCATATTAAATCAGGTTTGAGGTTGTGACAAAATGAGCCACTATAGGTTATTCAACATCTAACAAAAATAGTTTTAGTGAGTCATCAAATAGGAAGAATTCCCAACAAGTGTACTCTAGAACTTCTCTAGAGTGATTATGGTTCCCTTTGTCTCCAATGGAGACATATATAGTCAGTAGGGCAAGATAGAGTGACTACCATGGCCTTCTGGTTTCTTCCAAATCTAAAGAGTCCTAACTTTATGTAGGACAGACCAGGAAGTCATATCAATATGGCCAAAGGTTACCAGGAAACTGCCTCAAGGGAGGTACATTTTGAACCTCAACCTGCAGACTAATCATAGAGCTATTTGCTGCCTTTCAGGGAAAAATCAGGCTAACCTGCAAGGGGAAATAGGTTGGGCCTCTCCACAGATTTGTATACGCTTCAGCATCTCCATCTCTCTAAGCCTGAAAATGCACAAAAAAAAAGACATGTGTATGTTTTGTTGTTGTTTAGTTTGTTTTTTAAAGCAATTACCACCTAACTGAGATTTAAATGTATTTCCCTTAGAGAAGTTTGGATTTTCTGACCTTTCTGTTTTCCCAAGATCTGTTTCCATTTTGACACAGACTAAGCCTCTTTGGACAGCTAGCCTGTTTGTCAAGGATAACATTTATTTCTCCCTTAGTTAATGCCTCTAATAAACTCAAATACTTGCTAAATGTTTTAAAGTAATAATGAGAATCTGATTCTGCAATTTCAAATTCAGAATGCTTCAGGCAAGTCTGAATCTTAAAATTAAGCATTAGTAGAAACAGTAAAAATAACTTGAAATATATATCATGTAACCAGAGTATATAGTTTTTTCTTTTCCCCTTGGTTTGTATGTATTCTGCTCAGGCCCTGTTCACTGATTTTTACCTGACTATTGCACTATGCAAAACTTCTTTTAATGTTTATGAAATAGAAAAGATCATGCACCATTTCCCCCAGACTAATTGATTTTTCTATCACATTTTGCCTTTAAATGAACTAATGTAGGTGAAATATAACCATCAAAAAGATGCTGTCCATATCCATTTTTGTTTACTAAGTATGAATTGAGTGCCTGTAGTCCATGCACTGTACTAGGCATCTAGGCATTTGGGATACAGAGAAAAAAAAAACAGAATCCTAGTTATCAAGGAAGTTATATTTCATTGGGAGTAAATAGCACATAGTAAAGAAATAAGTATATAAATAATAAGTAATTTTAAAGTAAATAAATTAAAATTGTCATATAAAATATATACAAAATTAGATTTTGAGACCCTGGGAAGATGAGATTATGTTTTCTGTATGAGGGAACATGAAAACTGACCTTTAAGGAAATTAATGTTTCCTCACTATATTGTTTTGCATTCTCTCTACACTATGTGAACTGTATGTGAGTGTATGTGAACAACTAATGAAGCAATAGTATAATGGACATGGAACCAGACTCGAACTGGGAGATGTAGGTTCATTTCTCTCTCCTTTTCCACATGCTGCCCTCAAACCCACAGTTAACGTTCCATGGTTGGACCAGCAAGACCTGAGTTGGCTTGAAGGGAACAGGACCCTGGAGAGAATATAAAAACATAGAATGTGAGATCTGGAAGGGACACTAAAGGTCACTTAATCCATTATATTTTCTAAATACTAACCTTTTAGACCTTATTCACTCTTTAACATACAAAAATAAGTCATCTTTAAAAACAACTCTGTGAAGTATTAATGACTGACATTTGTAAACCTCTTTATGGTTTGCTTAGATACATCATGCAGGACAGGGCAAGGAAAAAAAAAAGGTGTAGCTTTGGAATAAGAAAACCTGGGTTTGGGGCAGCTAGATGACACAGGGAACAGAGCACTGGCCCTAGAGTTAGGAGGACTCCTGACTTCAAATCTGACCTCAGACATTTAACTCTTACTAGCTGTGTGACGTTGGGCAAGTCACTTAATCCCAATTGCCTTGCCTTCTCCCCTCCAAAAAGACAAAAGTAAAAAAGAAAAAAAAGAAAACCTAGATTATAGATATAGCGTCAGACTTGAAGTCAGAAAAACATGAGTTCGAACTCTGCCTTAGGCACTTAGCAGTTTTGTGACCCTAGGAAAACTCACCATCTCTTAGTCTCAGTTTCCTCATGTCTAATGGAAATAATTATCCCTGTATTACCTATATCACAGTGTAGTGAAACTCAAATAAGATTAGGTAGATACCATGTTTCACAAAACTTAAAGAACTAGTTAAATGTCAGCAAAGTCTAGGACAACATAAATGCCTGCTACCACCTGTGTAAAATTCGACAAGTCATCTAACTTTTCTGGGCTTTAGTTTCCTTTTCTTTGAAATAAGAAGCTTGTATTAGATGACCTCGAGGTCCTTCGCAGCTTTAAACCTTAAAATTCTAATCTGAAAAAATTATTTGTAACATCAGGCCATTAAGTAGGACAATAGACAAAGGACGGGGACCAGAGTCAGGAAGATCTGAGTTTCAATAAGGCCTCAGATATTTACTAGCAATATGACATTGAACAACTCATTTAATTGCTGTTTGCCTTAATTTCTTCAGCTGCAAAATGGAGATCACAATAGCACCTACTCGTCAGGGTTACTGTGAGGATCAATGAGATTATATTTGTAAAGTACTTGGCATATAGAAGGCACCAAAACAAAAAAATGCTAGCTGTTGTTGCTGTTCTTGCTGTTGTTACTTGCTATACATAATAGCAGCACTGTTTGGACTTTGCATTCTCTTGATGGCAGATCCAGGGCTCACTACTGTCTCATGAGATGAAATTAATTGGAAGGGTTAAGTTCCTTGCCCAAGCTCAGAAAGTTAGAAATATCAGAAATAGGATTCATATTCAGATGCCTGAGCCTCATGTTCTTTGTACTACAACCGGATGGATCACTGTGGATTTGCACAGGGAACCCTAAAACATCAGTTTATGCCTATCCAGCTTACAATTCTAGAGAAAAGGAAATATTTAATTTAAAGAAAAGAAACTTTAGGCGATAAATATGAAGGGCAGGAAGGTTTGAGGGCAGCATGTGGAGAGGGAGAGAGAAATGAACCAATTTTCTTTTGGCTTTGCCACAAAATTGCTGTCCTTGCAGCAATGTCATATGAATGATGTTATGGGGTATTATTCCATAGTTCCCAAGTATCATTTTGTTCCAAATACTTTATTGTGAAGGTTTTTGGTTTGGGGTTGTGGGTTGTTGGTTTTTTGTTTTGTTTTTTTTTTGGTGGAGAGTGGACTTTTATTTCTCAATATCTGTTCATAATCTCACTAACACATCCTGTTAGAAAGACGCATATAGCTAACTGACTAGGTTTTAGAGCAATCACCATCATTTATTCTTCTGGGTCAAAAGTGGTTAGACTTCCAAAAACCAGAAGTTATGAGAGCTATTGAGCAAGAAGACATAATCAATTGGGAAAACTTCATAGAAGCAAATCCCCTTTCTTCTCACAAGTAGCTAGCTTTTCATCAATTGAATTATTCAATAGCTTCCAGTGTTACTTTTATATGAGGCTAGTAGACAATGTATACCATTTAGCAGGACTATTAATAAAATATTGCATAAGAAGATTTTAGAATTAAAATTGACCTGAAAATAATCTAGTTTTGTCCTTTTTTTTCCATTTATAATTTTTTTATTTCCTTCTAACTAAAATTTCCTGATTGATAAACATTATTTTCTCTCTTCCCCATTTACTTCTTAACTGAACAATAAAGAAAATAAAATTATAACGAATATGCATTATCAAACAAAACAAGTTCTAATATTTGTCATATCCCAAAATATTTGCCTCCTTCAATTCCATTACCTTTCTGGTAAGAGTTGTTAGGTAGTATATTTCTTAATTTCTCTTTTTTAAAAAATGGAATGGAATAGAAAGTCATGCAATTAGAAGATGACTTAGGGTTAATATAGTTTATATTTGAATAGACACCCCTCAACTATGATATTCCTAAATGGCCATTCAATATTTCTTTAATGATATTCAGTGATTAAAAAGTCTATGACTCCAGAATAAGCCCATTCTATTTTTAAACAGCACTCCATCAACTATTTGGAAATGGCAATAATGTCCTCCTTAAATCTTTTCTTCTCCAGACTAAGTATATTTCCTTCAAACAATCCTCATATAACATAATTTCAGATTCTTTCAAGTATCCTTGTTGCTCTTCTCTGTATACTACAAGAATTCAAGAACTGTGAGTGCATTAAAAAAAAAAAAACACATAATCTAAGTTATATGTGAATGAGAATTGCATCTATTACTGTTGTTTTGCAGCATTTGTTCAGTTGTGTTCAACTCTTTATGACTCCATTTGGGATTTTCTTAGCAAAGATATTGGATTGATTTGACATTCTCTTCTCCAACTAATTTACGTAGGAGCAAACTGAGGCAAACAGGGTTAAGTAACTTGTCCAGGGTCACATAACTACTAAGTGTCAGAACCTAGACTTGAACTCAGGAAGATGAATCTTCCTAACTCCAGGACCCACTCTTTATTTACTGCACCACCTATGGTAAATTCCATCTATGATGTAACTATCAAATGATTATCCAGTTTTTCTTAAAGTGACTCTAGTGTCAAGAAATCCAGTGCCTATTAAAGTGGCCCATTCCAATTTGGGATAACAATAATGATTAAAAAAACTTTTTTCCTTATTTAAAGTCTAAATTACCTCCTTTAGCCTAAACTTACCATCTTTCTCTGTCCTCTTTCTTTCTCTCTCTCCCCCCTTCCTTTCCTCTCTCCCTTCCTTTTTCTTTCTCATTTTCTTTTTATTAAACTTAACAATCATCAACACAAACATTCCAATATACTAAGAATAATAATAAAAGGAGTTGTATAAGATATTGTCATGTCCACTGTTTCTTTAAAAGCATTTATATGCATATGGAGAGAGAAAATTTAATAATAGAAAAATCACTTTTTATATCCTGTACTTTTATTAAATAAATATTTTACTGATGTCCATTCTTTGCACATCCATCACAACCAACTAACATCTCTCGATCCACCTACTAGAAGCTCTTCCAGGGGTAAGAAACTTGTACATGTGGCCTTCTAGGTCCTTGGGTACAGACCTTTGACTGAGTCCAAGTTTTAAATGACATATTCTTTTAAGAGGATTTGTTCTTTGAAGTTTGCATTCAGTCAAAGTGACATACTTGAGGAGCTAGAGGGTCAAATGTGGCCTCAAGGCTACAGGATACCCTCCCCTGCAACAAATGTAAAACATACATACACACATATATGAATTAGTCACGTACACACACACAAACACACACACATATACACACAGATAGTCTCTAATGCTGTTTCAAGTACTATGAGTTTGGGGTTTTTGTTTGTTTTATCTGCTACATCACTCTGTTGATTCATATCAAGTTTACAGAATCCTAGGATCTGATCAACAGATATCCTAGAGAGCAGAATTTTTCCGTCTTCTCAAAATACACCTAATATATAGCTTAGTATTTATCATCTCTCAAGTCAGATATTCATTTACCATGTTACTCTTTCTCCTACACTGTCCTTTCCTTCAGTTGACAGAAGAGAAGAACATAAAACTTCTGCTAACATTTTTTTTAACTTTCCAAATATGACTTCATTACAACCAGAAATATTTCATAGCTCCCTTCTGATGGTACAATCACAATGACCATCAGATATGATATCTCCTACATTATATATTTCTCAAGACAGCAATGTTCCCCTCAACTGTTCAGGACTGGTCAAAATATTACCACTTCTATACTGTTCAGAAGCAAGTTATCAACAAAGACATTTTTTTTTTCCTGAGTAGCCAAGTGATGGTGTATTTTTTCACTACTCCATAAGACACTCTTAGTGTTTTCCTATTTATTTTCTTCTCTTTTATTTTATTGTTTGAAACACTTCATCTCAATGTTATGTCTTCATTTTCAGAAAAAAATTTAAGATCAAATCTTATTTATTTTATATTTTATTGATAGATTTGTTTTTCATTTACATTCACTTCTGAAACTATAGTTTTTCCTTAACTCCACCTCCTCAAATGATTGTCTGTTGTTTTACCACGTATTCATTTTATAAGCATTTTAAATGTCCCTTTTACTGCCCCCAAATGAACATTTTTAAAAATGAAAAATGGAATCCTCATGATAAATATTCATAGGCAAACAGAAAAAAATTCTATATTGACTAGTTCCAAAATTTCATTTTTCACTTTACATTGTAAGTCCATCCCCTTTCCAGCAGGAAATAGGTACCAGATTTCCTTTTCCTTTCTTTGAATTAGTTTATTGTCACATTGTTATTATTTTGCTATAAATTATTGTCATTAATTTATCACTGTATTGATTAGTATTCTAAAATTTTCAAAGTTGTTTTCTCCATATGGTGCTGCCTTAACATATGTTCTGATTTTACTCACTTCATTGCATCAATTCAAATTTATGTGAATTCCCTGGGTCAAATAGCTACTATATGAGGCCAGTGCACTATCCACTGTACCACCTACCTTCCTCAATAATACTCTATTATATTTACGTATCACATTGGTTATCTATTGCTAGATATGCAGACACACCATTGGTTTCTACTTTCAGAATACTATAAAAAAGAGTGGCTAGAAAAACAGGTATATATAGATCCTTTCCCTCTTCCTTTGATCTCTTTACTGTACAAGCCTTGTTGTACTTAAAGAATAAGTGCAGTTTATTAACTTTGGGGCGTGGTTCTAAATTGTTTTCCAGAGTGACCATCTCACTGTTTTTCAATAGTATGCCTGCTTTCTCATGGCTTTTGCAGCATTTATCATTTTCCTCTTTAGTTCTCTCCACTGTATAAAGCCAATCATAAGCAGTTATCCTGAGGACTGCTGCTGTGAATAACTTTAAGGTTCTAATTGCATAGTATAATGAACTTTCTATTTATTCAGCAAAAAACTAAAGTATAGCATTCAAGAAATTAAAGCATAACATTCACAATAACATAACAACTTATTAATAAAATGACCACATAGACTTAAACAAAACATATTCTTCAGTATATCTTATAGTCATCTTTAAGAGGTAACAGAAAATACAAACACCATTCACCCCTATGTCACAGTAAGTTACAATATTATCAGTCAATATAGAGTATCCAAGTAAAGTCCTTTTTCATCTTAACCCAAGGCTGCCTTCCAAACCCCACGGCTCTTCCCATGTAGGCAACTTTCTATTCCTGTTCCATATCTCAACTCATAGGGACCGCTCCACGCCAAGCTCTTCGCAATTTTTGTTTCTAAGAAAACAAAGCTTAAGAGGGCTACAATATTTACACATATTACTGGCACTACCATCTCAATTCACTTTCTGTCTGAGAAGCCAATACAGAACAACAGACAGGACTTCTGTCTGAGAAATCACCACAGACAAACAGACAGACAAAGCACCAATATTGCAAACATTCTCTTTCTCAGTTATGCCTGCTCCCAGAGCTCTTATCTGCATCTTCCTGTTCCACCCTTTTGGCAAGCTCCTCCCACCATGGGCTCCCATGTGATTACACTGGGCCCATTAAGGGTGGTGAGAGGGGGAATATCTTCAAATTCCCTTAGGGCTATTAAGGGCAGAGAAAATCTTGAAAATCCCTTAAGCCTATTAAGGACAATACAGTGTACACAGTTTGCAATCAAAGACTTGATACAATCAAAGGTGAGACTCTAAGGCACTTGATTAGCTAAAACTCAATCCAGAAAAACAGCAAAAAATCCTATTTTGCTTGTCATTATGCACAGTTACCCAAGCAAATAAATAAGGAAAACAACAGTCAGAAAACATTAAAAAAAATTAGACTCCAACCGTCCAATTATGTGACTCTGTTTTACAATATAGACAATATTCTGTCTACTAAAGGATGATAAGGTGCTACTTTATCTGTTGACTCTCATTATTACCCTTTTTTTCAGTAAATCAGATGTTTAGCTTCTTTTAGTGATCTTGCCATTTATATTGTTGAAGTCATTTTGTGTATAGTTATTCTGGTTCTTCTTAATTTATTCTGCATTCATTTCTTTTTCAAAATCTTGTGACTTTTCCCTATATAACTCATATTTACTATTTCTTACTGAACAATAATGTCAATTTTACTCAAATACCAGAAATTTTTAGCCATTCCCAAAACATTAGGCATTCATTTGGTTCCCAATTCTCTTCTAACACAAATGTGCTCTTATGAAAATGTTGGTATAAATGGGACCTTTGGGGGCCAGGGGGTAGTAGAAAGAGAAAAATGAAGAGGAAGAAGTAAATTATTGTCTAGGGGGAAGTTACTTGGCATCATATTTCACACAAAAAAATTGTTTTTCCATAGATATATGAGTAATTAGAAGGAATATAAAAGACTAAAAGCTATTTCCAAGTATATAAATGGTCAGAAGATAGGAATACAACTTATCAAAAAAAAATGGCAAACTAAAAATTACCATATGGAATCAAACTAAATGTTTATTCCAAAACAACTTTACATTTATTTTTTTTTTAATTTGTGTTTGCTAGTTTTATCTAAGTTTGCATTTACTTACATTAATGGAGCTGCTGGATCAAAAGATATAAACAGTTTAATTACTTTTTTTCTTAATTCGAAGCTAGTATTCAAAGTGTTTTATCAATTTATAGTTCTACTTACAATGCACTAACGTACTTGTTTTTTGACAGTTTCTCCAAAATGGTCAATTTCCATTTTTTTTCTAGTTTTAAAATTTTCAGGAAATGAAATGAACCTTCCAAGTCTTTATAATTTATATTTTCTATCATCAATTAGGAGCATGAAGCATATGGCAATTTTTAATATGCAATTTTTTTGGAAGCTGTGTTCACATCCTCTTACCACACATGTATGAGGAATTAATTCTAGATCTTATATTTCTGCTGATTTACTATATGTCCATAAGATCACAGATTTATCATTGAAATATATGACAAAGTTTCTCCTTCCCGACCCCCATTTAACTGTTGTCTTTTTCTTCCTCCTCCTTCTCCTTCTTTGGAAGAATCCAGTTTCACATGAGCTGACAATCTCCATCATTTCATGATGATAACTTAATAAATATAATGAATTCTCCTATGGGTGAGATCTGGATTGATTTCTTGGTTGACCCGAGTGGGAGAAGTCCTACAAATTGTATTGTCCTGTGTGTGTGCATGTGTGTGTGTGTGTGTGTGTACACACATACATACATATGTACACACACACAGACATAAATTCTCTGATCTCTTTTTTGCTATCAATATGGATAAATGGGTTTCTTGGCTATTTTCTACATATGTTCATTGTGGAACTGGTGTTTGATGGGAAGGAAATTTATCCTTGAATACGGTTGTTGAAATCCTCTTTTCCTTTAAGAAATAGTATCAGGAGTTTAATGTGGATCAGAAAACATCCCCTAGGCTAGCTAATATTATTTAAGTGAACAGATAGATATAATTCTAGTCCAGTACTTCTCCTCTCTGAGGAGAAAGAGTGGTGGCCAGGTTTTAGCCCCAATCTCTCACTTGTCTTCTTAGTAGTAACCATACTATCTTAGGGAAGTGGCAGCGGGAGTGGGGGAGGGACTCTAGAGATATATCTTTCTATGAATCACTTTGAGACAGCCTTATTACATGTAAAATTTTCATTTTCTGTTTTATTTTACTAGTTGCCCACAATATTTGTAATTTGATGTTATAATTCTGTTGTTTGATAGTATTTTTTCTACTTTTATTCTGTGGAAGTACTCTAGTTCTATTTTTCCATCTGCTTCTAATAATTCTAGCTAATTCTGGTTAATTTTCCTCTATGATTTCTAGAGAAATGATATTCAGGGTTCATGATATTTTTTCTGTTTCAGATTTTGGGGTTAGTCTGATTCACAGGACTCAAGCAGGGGTTTGAAGTCATAGGACTTCAAAATAAAGGTCACCAAGAACATCGCTAAGAGTTTAACTCCAAAAATTTGTATCTAATACTGCAGCCCACATGAGTAATGCAGGTCTGCCCCTCTCCTATTGCCAATAAGACCATCAGCTAAGTGAGTGCAGTTCAGAGAGACACAATGTTTGAAACAACGGCCTATAGAGATTGATTTTAGTTTATTATTGATGTTGCTTTCTATGATTATTGCATCATTTCTTCATTTCTTCATTTTGCTACATTAAATGTCTTTCTTTTTTGTTGAGATGATAAGGGGGAGTTAAAATCTAATCTAACATCATACTAATAACTAATAGTTTTAAATTAAATTTTCTTTTTTAGTTTGATATTAATAATCAAAAAGCATACATACTTTTCAACATATGAACAACAACAACAACAACAAAAAGGATTGTAACTCTTCTGTTAAGAACAGTTTTCAAATGCAATTACCTATATATA
>JAQQSV010007672.1:0-13962 GCA_028646515.1 Pseudochirops corinnae
TGATTGGTATGGCACTAAATATGTAATTTAATTTAGGTAAAATTGTCATTTTTATTATATTAGCTCAACCCAGCCATGAGCAATTGATGTTTTTCCAATTAGTTAGATCTGATTTTATTTGTGTGAAAAGTGTTTTGAGTTGTATTCATAAAGGTACTGGGTTTCTTTTGGCAGGTAGATTCTCAAATATTTTATAACGTCTACAGTAGCTTTAAATGGGGTTTCTCTTACTATCTCTTACTATCTGTTGGACTTTGTTGGAAATATTTTGGAGGGAGATTTCTAGTGGAGAGTCCTGGGGATCTCTGTTTGATCTTGTGTTGTTTAACATTTTTTATCAATGGCACCTGAATCACAGTCTTTTTCTCCAATCCAATATGTCTTTGAATTTGGGGACTTTGTTTTGTATGTTGATGTCCACTTAAACAAGTTGACCTCCCAATTCATCAATGTATTGGACTCCCACAAGTAACAGCCTCATGCTACTTCAGTCTCTGACGGGGATGGTCATCCCTTAGATCTCATTGCTATCATAACTATACTGTTTCCATGATATTCCAAAAATATTTGAACAATCTCTTCTGATCATAATCTCCTGTTCTTCCATCTCTCCCCTTTGCCTCACTTACTCTGGTCTTCATCCTGACTTTGATGTCTAGTCTCTCTGTCCCTCCCTCCCTATGCATTCTCCCTGTCTATAATCACTGTTCTGAGCTCACTTTCTTCTCTTCACAGTCTTGATCCTATAGTTGAATAATTCAGCAATACATTATCCTTCATTCTTAACTCCCTAATCATTTTTGTCCTATAGCCACATATATGTATATATTCATATGTGTGTGTGTGAGAGAGAGAGAGAAAGAGAGAGAGAGAGAGAGAGAGAGAGAGAGAGAGAGAGAGAGAAAGAGAGAATTGATCTTCAACCCTGGATAAGCCCCACAAAACTTCTTAGCGGCAACCCAGGAACTTTAATGGCCTTCTTAAGGCTTTTTAAAAATTCTTTTTATTCTGTCCTGTATTGTCTTTTGTCATTGTACAGTGTAAGGCACTAGAAAGGTGGGAAATAGAATCATGAGAAGCAAGGGAGGGCAGTACCCAGTACAGAACCCAAGGAGATTTAAAAAAAAAATAGGTCCATGAAAGCAGAAGTACAGCACCAAAAAGAGGCAATTATGCCAACCAAGATGAGTGAGAGATGAAGAATGGTCACCAGAGGAAGCCTGGTGAAGTGAATCAGGATGAAGACTCTGCAATTCACAGCTGAGAATAATCCTTTGCTTCCAGGGCCTGGGAATTTGGGGATTTTTTGACCGGCACAGTAGGGCAGCAACTCCTCCAAACTAGACATCTTAAAGCACTCATGTTTTTTTGAGCTTGGCACCTAATATTCATTTCCCATGGGACTTCTCATTCATGATAAGTCGTTTCTTGTAGCTTAAACTCTGGAAAATTTACTTTGCCAGCAAAACTCTCAAACAAACAAAAAGACATAGCTTTCTTTGTTTTATTTTTCTAGTTCTAAAAAAAAACAGATCTTTTTTTAGGATTTGCTGTTACCTTGATTTAAAAAAAAAAAATGAAAGGCAATTTTGCAGGTAAAAAAATGGTTGACTTACTAAAGAAAGAAACTTTGCATATGTGATTTTCTTTTTATGAATACTTGGAAAATGTAAAAAGAAACATTTTACACAGCAGTAATTCTGACACCAAATTTTAGACTGCTTTAACAAGGCTTGTGAATTGGGTAAAGTCCTATCAAATTGATAGCTCTGAGAATCTTTCTCTGGACAACTAATGCATTAAAGCTTAATTGGCTGGTCCTGGAAGTGTCAAATTTATTTTGGCATTTTGATTCTATGAGATACAAAAATGAGAAGCATTATTTGGCATATAACAGGGACTCAATCCATAATTGTTTATTAATTGATTGGCAATAAATGAATCAATATATCCTTCTGACTGGCATGTAGTCAGTGCTGAATTAACAAAGGGCCAGCAGTATGGATTAAATTTACATTGTTTCTCATTGCTTTGCCTGTCTCAGATTCTAGCAACTGCAGGACACATTAGATATATCTGGTAAGCATCTTCACAGCCTTGCAGTAGGCAGCAAGATGACTGCTTCCTTTATTCGAAACTATAATTAGTAGGAATGAGCCAGTCTTCTGCTTTAGTGAATCCAAATTGTGGTGATGGAACGAGATGCATTCTGGGAATGGACATCAACTCTTGGAAGAATAGGAGCCAAGAGGAGAATAGTAGAATGGCCTCAATGATATATGGAAAGGCAACCTATGTGGTTGTAGTAGACATAAGTTCTGATGCCCTATCATTGATTTCGAGACTCTTCTCCCATTCTGCTATGTAAGGAGAAGCTGATGTTTGATTATCTCAGCTCAGCACAGTCTGAAGTAGGCAAAGCATCTCCTACAAAGCCAACCCTGTATGGACAGGCATTTCATAGAAACAAGGTCCCTGTTCAAATTCATTTTCCTCTTGGTTGGCCTCAATGATCTATGGAGAGGCAACCTCCAATCCTTTGGAGCTAGCAGCAGCAAGATCTGGTGTCTACTCACTTATTCTGCCTTAACTAAGCTCTCTTTTGAAGTCTGAGAGCTCTCTGCTCTGCAAGGTGCTATGAACAGGGATCAAAATGAAACTCCCTATTTTTAATCCTGTTTCTCTTCCTAGGGAGAAGACCTGCTCTATTTTCTTCCTGACTTCAGTCAAAAGAAGGCTGCCTTTAGTGTGCTTCCACATAGGTGGGATGCAGTACAATTACCATAATTATTTGTTAGAAATGACATAGGAGTCATTTTCTTCCCTATTGAAAATCAACTGCTCCTCTCTGGCTCAGCAAATGAGAGAATTAATTGATTTCGATAAAAGAACCATTTAAACCTGCTCAGCTACTTGCCCTGGAAAGCTAAAAAATAAAAAAAAAATCAGCTTTTTACTGAACAAAGTCCTCTAACATGCATTTGGTATTTATATTCTGAATCATTCAAAATTTATTCTCCAAAGGCATTTTCTACATTAAAAAATACTCAGTCTCATCAGATTTAACATCAGTTGTAGGAACCATAACAGAAATACTAAGGCTTAAATTAGATTTATGTAATTGACTGGGAAAAAATGGGTAGCATTTCTGAACATGTAGCATTAACAGAACATGGGAAAGGGCTACAGGACAGAGCAGACCTCTGTGGGACCATTTATGGTAAGATGTGGATTAAGTCACACAGGGTAGTCAGGATGTATGGAGGATGAGACTGTGAAATGCGTTGTTGAGAAGAACATCTGCTTTGGTGAGATCACAAATCTACTAGAGAATTGGAGTAAAGCTTGATCCTGGTTAGTGCAAATAAGTGAGTCTTCTGAATTGGTTACAGTATTGGAATTCACACTGCATCTAATAATGTGAATTCAAGTTCAAACTCTTGAGAAGATTCACTATTCCCACTCATCAGGACCTATTAGCTGTATCTTTTTACAGCAGTTTTACCTACATCGGACTAAAAGGGAGGCTTCTAAACAACTGAGTCCTGTTCAGGTTCCTGGAACATCATAATATACTGCCAGAGGTGGGATACCTGACTGTCGTAAGGTTTTATCTGCAAAGTTGGTGTTACATCTGTAGGCCATAGGATAGTTTGAGCCTTCCTTTGTTGTTGTTCAGTCATTTCCGACTCTTCATGACCCCATTTGGGGTTTTCTTGGCAAAAATACTGGGTTATTTGCCATTTCCTTCTCCAGTTCATTTTACAGATGATGAAACTGAGGCAAACAGGGTTAAGTGACTTGCCCAGAGTTGCACAGCTAGTAAGTGTCTGAGGCCAGATTTGAACTCAAGAAGAGGAGTCTTCCTGATTCCAGGCCTGGTGCTCTATCTACTTCACCACCTAGCTGCCCCCTTAGCCTTTCCAGGATGCCCTTCAGGTACAAGACAAGGAAATGAAGATGGAGAGAGAATCTAGCTTTCATTTTACAAGGAAATACGTGGCTACCCTAGGGAGTTCTGATGCCCTATCATTGATTTCGAGATTCATCTCCCATTCTGTCTCTTTATAACTAGTCCCCTAAAGTATATGGAATCTACGTAGACTTGGAAGGGATCTTAGTGATGACTGAAGCCAAAATGTTTATTTTATGTCTGAAGAAACTGAGGCCCAGACATATGAAGTCACTTGTCTAAGGTCATGCAGGTAGTGAGTAGCAGGGCTAAACTTCTAACTGAAGTTCTTCCCTTGCAAATCCAGTGCTCTTTCCAAATTTTAAGATTGAGAATTTTTTGTGACATCCCATGAGACATTTGGGAACCCTCAGAGGTGTCATAAAATAAGAGCTGACCATGCCAATTAACTCTGTCTCTCATTGATGGGACCAATAGGTCCCAGCCCAGGCCCCACTTAGTGGTCATTGTTTGGCCCCTGATGGTTCAGAGGGAATGTAAATGGTAATTGTTTCTGTTTTGGCCAGAAACTCTGAGGGTCTTCCCCTCCTAGATTTATTTTTTTTTTAAATTAGGCAAAAGGGGTCATTCCTTGACTGATTTTTACCTAGCCTTAATTACTGAATAGGTGTTGCCTCAGTCAGAGTTGGAACTCAGAAAGGCCTTAACTTAAAAAGGTCAAGGCCTCACACTGCATCCAGGGCCATCTCTAGTCATCCTGATCTATATCTTGCCAATGCACCCAAATGGCTCCAGAGGAGAGTGTAGAAAGCCAGGGTATTTGATTTTGGGGTTTCATTTTAGCTCTTCATTTGTGATCCTGTGAAAACAAAGGATGAACAACAAGAACTTAAAAAGTATGTGCTTAATCCTTCCACTCACT
The DNA here is from genome assembly GCA_028646515.1 of Pseudochirops corinnae. Taxonomy (NCBI): domain Eukaryota; kingdom Metazoa; phylum Chordata; class Mammalia; order Diprotodontia; family Pseudocheiridae; genus Pseudochirops; species Pseudochirops corinnae. The sequence goes on from JAQQSV010007672.1 coordinate 4,836, forward strand.
TATTATTTCTTTTTATTTTCAGTAAGTTTGACCATTTAGGAGGTATAGTATATGCTTAGTAAATATTCAAGTAATAGCTTAGTCAATTAATTAGCTTAATGACATTTATTTTCAAAGAGGATCAGTGACATCATGATGTGATGGGTGAATTTGGTATCAACTGGATTTAAGTGAGGCAGAGTTGCACAAAGTCGTCAACCTCACTGTCTCTTCCAAAGTCCTTGGAGGCCAGGGCAAGACAAAAGTCTTGGAGTGGATGCAGTGGATGAATGATGTTGGTGCCTCAGACTGCCTGAACAAGCTCTAAGCTTTCCATGGTGTCTTCTTTAACCACCTTTATGTCCATTGGAACAGACTGTTCTCATGTGTCTATTCCACAGGAGGGAAGTCTTCACATGCTTGTGACAGACATCCTCCTAGCTCACTGATGGGTTGGAGGCCTGTTGGGTACCCTCAACCTAGGTTAGCCTGACTGATGAGATAGTTTTTGCCAACGTGTGAATGCTGCACAAAAGCTCCTTGGACTTTTTGAAATATCACATAACCAAAGAAATAGAGTTAAAAATTAACTCAGAGGCTAACTGGCCCAACTTCTGCTTTTTTTGCTCTCCATCTTCTCCCTTCCCCTCCCCCATATTTTTTTCCATTCTCCTCTCTTCTATTTCCCACTCCTCTCCCACACTGCTCTCTGAAGCTTGCCCATCCCTTTTCCCCATTTCTGTCTCCTTTCTTCCTTCCCCTTCTCCTCTTCTTTTCCTGACCAGCTCCTTCCTTCAGAGACCCAGGGCTGATGCTGGAAAGAGATGTGATTTCATTTGCATTCAAGTATATCTAGTAAAAAATCTTCTATGCATAAAATATCCAGGTAGGTGGTAAGTTGAGACAGAGACATAACTCTTCCCCTTAAGGAGCATGCCACCTGATAGAGGGGATAAGACATAACTAAAGCACAAGATAATTATGTGATAAATACCACTAAACACGTACAAACAAAGAAAGCTAGAGAAGGGAGAGGTTGCATCTGGCAGAGGAGATCGAGGCTTTAAGGAAGGGGTAGCATTTCAGCTGGCCCTTGAAGGATGGACAAGTAGGGTTTCAAGAGATGTAACTACAAAGGAGAGTCTTAATACATTTAGCTGTGATGGTCATCATATAGCAGGAAGAACGTTGACTCTGGAGTCAGAGGGCCTCAGTTTTAATCCAATCTAAATCCCTTCACCTTCCTGAGTCTCAGTTTCCTCAACTGTGAAGAGGGAGAATTGGACTCGATGACCTCTGAGGGCCCTTCTGGCTCCAGATCTATGAACCTCTGATTAAAAATTGGACTTCCTATGTCCGTTTTGTATCTTGAATAGGAGCGATAAAGGGCAGCACAGGAAACAATCATTTTTTCATAGTGCCTTTGAGTACAAGGCCAAAAGAAAAATGAGATTTTTTTTTTGTCTCTGTTGTATAAATCAGGATGATAAGGTGAATACTTTATAGCTTCTTCGATTTTAGGGACCTCTTTTATGCAAATACAGTTGCTGCTCAATCAACTCAGATAACTTTTTCCTTTTTTGTTTTTAAACAAAAATTAAGCAAACTTCTGCATAGAGCTGATATCATTCTGTCAGTCAAAAACCATCTGCCGCATAGGGATTGCAGCAGCAAGAGGGAGCCTAGTCTTGCTGGTCCAGAGCAGTCAGCCAGTATGACAGCAAATTTTTCTTTTGGAAATTGCATTGTAATTGAATATGCTTTGACTTTCTCAGATACCATATGAGATGTTTGGTTGACTCCTCTCTAAGATGGCTGGCTCTTTCTGTTTCTTCATAGCTGTTGGTTTCTATAACCTGATGGCTCTAATAGGCTCAGAGAAGGAATTTAGAAAACAAGATAAATGCTAGAATCAATCCATCAATCAACAAGTCTTTATTAAGCACCTACTATGTGCCAGGCACTGAGCTGAGCTCTGGGGCTAGAATGATGAAAATGAAGCTGTCTCTGCTGCCATGGAACTTACCTCCTTTGGGGAGACCAGTGCCCTGAGAGTGAGTGACAGAGTAAATACAAGTGCCACTTGGGTACATTGGGGATCCAGCTGTGGGACTGATTAAATGAAGAGTAAATGATTGGCAGAGCCTTTCCTCCCCAGTGCAGAAGGAACACCAGAAAGTGGGGGCTTGAGATGAGTGGTTGGTGGATGTAAAGAGGGGTACAATTGGATGGGTTACACAGTATAAGCCATTCTTGTATTGGTAGAAAAATTTGAGCTGAGGAACCTGGACCAGCAGAGGCTGAGTGGTGAGTGGCAGCAGCTGCCCTCATGTTTAACCTTGCATCTCTTCTGCTAGTTTGTTCACTGTGGTTTATATGGTACATACATGGCTTAACAAGTTAAGTCAAAAAGCACTTATTAAATATCTGTTATGTACCAGGTACTGTCTTAATTGCTGGAGATACAAAGAAAGCTAAGAACAGTTCCTGTCCTCAAGGAACCAGTCAAGGGGATGTAGGGAGACCAAAACAAAACTGCAAATAAAATATGTTTGTAAGTCCCTATTCATGTTTTGCCCCTACGGTGTAGTTAGAATTGGGTAATTTGGTCAGAGCCAATTTAGTTCTGCCTTTTTGAATTGCACCAGCTGGTTCCCATCTCATTAAAAGGGTCCTTTAGGGGGATCACAAATACCAGTACTTTATAATTGCATTACAAATGCATGGCAGATTATGAGCCCCCTAAAACAGGATCTCATAATCTCTTTTTGTGTCACAGCCTCCTTTGACAGTCTGATAAAGCCTCTGGTCTCCTTCTCTGAATAGTATTTTTAAATGCATGAAATATACAGGATTATAACTGAAATACAATCATCAAACTTTTTTTTTTTTAAGTTCACAGTTCCCAGGTTAAGAATCCCTGCTGTAAAAGAACAACCAATGTAGTACCCAGGGTGACCCCCAGGGAGCAGCTTTGAGACAGAAGGTATTTGATTGAAAATTCTCCCATTGGTCGTAATAAAACAGCCAAGTTCTTGAATGCTTTGGTTAGAACCAGACTATGGTGAGGAGGCATGACTTTTCTTGGATAGCTGTTCTGTCTGTGTATGACACTGGTAGCAATTCTCTGTAGTTATAAATGTAGCCCTGGTCTCCCTCACATGTAGTCCCCATGAAAAGCCCAAGTTCGATGTTATACTAACTCAAAACAAAAGATAATTAACTTAACTACATATTACAATAAATGACAAGGAAAATTACTACTGTACTCAGAGGGGTACACCCTCGCATAAGTCACCACATCACAGGTGGGAGAAGGCATGTGTAGGAAACAAAGGGTATATTCATAGGGAAGACTAAGGCCAGGGAGTGTGGCAAAGGGTGGTTTCCCTTCTGGAATGCTTCCATGTTCAGAGCCATTGCCCACTACCTTGTTGAACCATCTATTTCCACTATGTGGCACTTCTGGGTTCCTCTGCTGCACTGTTACCTGCTGGTGTCTGGCCGTAGGCACGTTAGGGGTAGCTCTGCACTGCTGCCAGGTAGTTTGTCACCTGATTTCCGGTGTTGTGTAGACTTTTCTCATGGGACAGCTGAATCTTGAAGGAGGCCAGGGATCCCAAGAGATATGGAGAGGTGGGAGAACATTCTAGACATGAGGGATGGCAAAAAAATTTGCATTTTATTCTCAAGTCAGTAGGGGGCCTCTGGAGTTTTTTTTGAGAAGGCTTGTACTTTGGGAAGATCATATGAAAAGTGGATTTGAGAGGGAAGAGATTGAGAACAGACAGATCGCTTAAGAAGCTGTTACAGCAGTCTATGTGGGAGGTAATAAGGGTCTGAACCACAGTAATGGCAGTGAGAACAGAAAGAAGACGACAGCTAGGAGAGGTATTGTGAAGATAGAACCACCAAGACTTGACAATTGATTGGCTTTAGGTAGAGATAGACAGTCAATAAACATTGAGTAAGAGCTGATTATGTGTCAGGCACTGTGCTAAGTGATGGGCATACACAGGAAGGTAAAAGACAGTTCCTTCCCTCATGGAGCTCACAGTCTAATGTGGGAGGCAACATGTAAACATCTATGTACAAATAAAAAAACTTTGTACAAGATGAACTGGAGACAATCAACAAAGGGAAGGCACTAGAATTAAGGGAGATGGGGAAAAACTTCCTATGGAAGGTGGGTCTTTAGCTGGGATTTAAAGAAAGCCAGGGAAGCCAGGAGGTAGAGATGAGGAGGGAGAACATTCAGGCCTGGGGGACAGCCAATGAAAATGCCCAGAGTTGGGAGTTGGATTTGCTGGTTGGAGAAAGAGAAAGGAGGCCAATTTCCCTGGATATCAGAGTACATGAAGGGGATGTGTAAAGAAGACTGGAAAGGGAGGGCAGATTATGAAGAGCTTTGAACAGGAAATAGAGAATTTTATATCTGATCGTGGAGGTTATAGGGAGCCATAAGAGTTTATTGTGGTCACTTAGACTATAACCTTAGGCTTCTATAATTTAGAATTATTCTAGACCTGTAAGTAAATTCCGGTAAACAATCCACATGATGCTTGATTGTGGTCAGATCAGGTCTATCACTGCTTGCTTGAATTATACCAACTGGACCCCATCTTGCCAGAAGGATTTTTTGGGGCATCCAACATTACTGGCCAGAGATGTGCTTAGAGCTTAGATTAGATGAATTAGTACACCCTGAGGGAAAATTGCAATGAGATCTTTTCTTTTTACTCAGGCCTCAAATGTCTATATGCAAATGCACAAAGTACAGGTAATTTCACATTAGACATTAGTCAGGTTATAAAAAAGGATTGTGAACAATAGGAAAGAGGAAACAAAACCAAACAAGAAAAAGAGAGCAGGTAGTTTGCTTCAATCTGCATTCAAACTCTGTTCTTTCTAGTTCTTTCTCCGAATGTAGACATCTCTTTCTGTCTTGAGTCGTTTGGATTTGTCTTATGACCTTGCATTGCTGAGAAGAGTCCAGTCTATCAAAGCTGGTTATCGCACATACATTGTGTCTATAATTGTGTGCAAATTTCTCCTGGTTCTGCTCTTCTCACTCAGCATCAGTTCGTATAAGCCTCTCCAGGTAAATATGAAGTCCATCTGCTCCTCATTTCTTATAGCACAATAGTATTCCATTACATTCATATACCACAACTTGTTTAGCCATTCCCCAATTGATGGGCATCCCTTTGGTTTCCAATTTTTTGCCACCACAAAAAAAGCTGCCATAAATATTTTTGTATATATGGATCTTCCTCTTACTTCTATGATCTCTTTGGGATACAACCCCAGAAGTGGTATTTCTGGGTCAAAGGGTATGCAGTTATGTATAGCCCTTTGGGCATAGTTGCAGATTACTTTAGCCCATTTTCATCTCTTTTCTCTGGATTCCTATGGTACTTTTTCCTCTATTCTACTCATTTTGACACATTCTATCTTACATGTTGACTTAACTGTGTAGTATGTATGTCTTATTTCTCCACTTAAACTGTAAGATTTCAGAGAGCGGGATCTATACCTTACATTTGGAAGGGTTTTGGTGTATGTGTGTGGGTGTGTTGCCCATGTAAGTTATGTGTATCTACTTGAACCTGTTTAGAGGTAACTGCATTGTGGTAGAGCTTCTCTATTCCCTACTTTTAGTGCTTGGCACTTTGGCATTTGGATTGATGTAGTCCCTTTGATGGCAGCATAGGGGAGTGTGGGGGACAAAGATTCATCAAAGAGGATTTGCCACTGAGCCAGGGCACCTGCCCACACAGTAAACTTTAAAAGAAGAGAGATTTTTTTGTTCTCACTCTTTCCTCTCTTCTGAAAGTATGACTTGGAACTTTTCCTCTGGGACCTACTAAGAAAGGAGGCAAAGGCGTCTCCTCTCCCTACCACCATATCTGCTTATAAATGAAATGTGTTGCCTGAGTGAGCCTGAGCCAGTGCCTAGGGGCTCCTGATTGCCCCTTCTGCTTTGTGTTTCTTTCCCTGAGAATAGGTGACTGAAGAGTGATCATGATAGATGGATGTCTTAGCAGTGGTTAGAGATACCAAAGCTCCTGGGTTCCTCAGTAGGAGCCTATTGGTACTTTCAAATAAGTGAATGAAAGGAAAAAAAGAAAGGGAAAGAAACACTTTACCAGGGCCACATGAAAGTATATTGGCAATGTCATTGATTTTATGTTATCATCACTATCATCCACAACTTTGGTTCAAAGTATATGATGTTTTTCAAAAGGTGTTTAAAAATATTGAATCAATTATAGTTTGGTCCTAAGATGTGCATGTAGTAAAAAAGAGTAGTCATTATTATTTCTGTCTATACAAGGCAATGATGCATTTGTTTCTCATGTCCTTTTATTAAACTAATCAACATCAATCATTGGATTTCTAACATTTCCCACTGAATAAATGACAAATGAGGTCAGAAGTAAGAAGCTGTTGTTGAGCAACCCGAAGAATTATTTCCTATTGGCAATACTCCCCTTGGATTAAAGGAGATGTTCAGCGGAAAAATCTGTCTCTTGTCATCATAGGTCTTTAAGGGAACCAGTGGTTAAGTCATCATGAAGGACTAATTCCTAGAGGGATCTCAATTTCCTCCTTTTCTGCTTTAGTTCTCCTGTGTTCTTTGATTTTCTTTCTCTGATCTCTCAGCTTACACTGTCAAATCCATTCAAACCTATCTTTGCCACCACTGCCAAGTTCTTGCACCACTACCCTAAAATAATCTCTCCTCTCCTCTCCTCTCCCTTACCCTCCCCTTCCCTCCCCTCCTTTTCTCTTCTCTTTCTTCTCTCTCTTCTTTCTTTTCCCTCTTCCCTTTGACTTTTCTCCCTACCTGTTTATGTTTTCCCCTACTGTCTTCTCTCCTCACGGTTCCACCTATGTGTCCCTGGGAGCATATTTCCCTGGATTAAGAGTGGGGTAATATAGAGATCTGAGGGAAAAGAAAGTTTTAAAGAGGATGAAAAGATAACATTTGCATTTGAAGCAATTATTATCCAACATGAGATTAATAAAGTGGTTATGACATATGAATACAAATTGAATGATAAAAGTTGAAATATGTGCATGTGGCAGAGTATCACCTGCCATGGATGATGTTTTTCACTCATCCCTTAAGTGAATCTGGTTGTCCCTACTAACAATAAGATGAGACTGTGTCATTATTCCATAGACCGCCTGAAATACCTAAAAATTGCTTATATCCTTTCCTAGTATGCAGACCTCTGAAAGTCTGGGAACAATTTCCCTCTGTAATGCTTGGGAGGGGAAATGGAATAGAGAAGGGAAAGATAAAATTGATTTTGATACAAGAAAGGGAAAATCAAAAAAGCAGTGAGAGTAATATCACTCCATTGTCCAGATTTTACTTGTGTCTCAAAAGGAACACACTTTTCTTTTCTTTTTAATCATTCTGGGACTGGTAATTGTAATGCCTTAGCTATAGAGGAAGAATGAATTGGGAAGGATGTGTCTAAATTTTATCATTGCTTTTGTGAAATTACCTTATCTCATTAATACTTATATTCAAGGCTGAAAATGTATTACCATCTTATAATCTGGTCTGAGAAAAACAGATGTGAGCCATAGTCAGTATAGAACTGAATGACCTCTGGGGACATATAACTACTTTAGACTTCATCAGAGAATCATAGGACATCAAAGCTGGAAAGGACTTACAGATCATTTAGTCCTTACGTGAGGAACAAAGTGAGTCCTAGAGAGATTTGATGATTTGCTCAAAGCCATACAGCAAAAAGGTGTTAGAACTGGAAGTGGAACATATAGGTCTTTGACTCCAAGGCCAATGATTATTCCAATATACCACACACATTCACTAGTACCTGGTAAGCAGACAATTATTGCCTATTCTTAGAGGAGCTTTAGAAGGACTAGAAGATTGCTCTGTGCCTGTAGCCCCTTCCTTCCATGCTGTGTTCTGTGACTGAAATTAAGGCAAAGTGAGGCACAAATTTCTGAGCACATTCATTTATTGGTAAGGTTAGCAATTACCAATAAAAGGGATCTCTCTACTCCCCAGTCAATCAAAAGATCACAGGGCAGGGCTTCCTAACCTTCATACAGAGTCTTGGAAAGTATAAGAGAACATTAAGAATAGGAAGCATAAAACAATGTGACTGGTTACAAAGTCTGAAGCGTAACAGATGATGCAAAACAATATGATTGGATAGAAGTCAGGAATGCAGGACTAGCAACAGTCCCTCCTTTTGTCTTGTTGCTAGGGAAAGCTCATTGTTGGTGTCCACCTGTGGAGATAACAGTCCAGACCTTCTTGAAGGACAACCAGCATTGCAGAGATAACAGACTTCCTGGTGCCCACCTGCATCTTGCAAGGCTTGTTAGTGAGATAATAGATCTCCCTTAATTGTACATGGGCAATTTCTTTGAATTACATGACTTTTGGGACAACTTGCCTTAAAGAGGAAAGCTAAACTTCTGAATGTTACTCAAAGACAAAGAAACATAGCTTGGGTGACTTTACAATTTATTGGGGGGTGATACAAAGTAGAATCAATTACAAAACAGAATCAGAACCAATTTGATTTTCTCAGTTCTTTCTTGAACTTCCATTGTGAGGAAGTACCCAGATCAGTCAATCAGTCTATTGCTTTTCTCACTCTGCACTTGACTCTTTTTTTTTTAATTTTATTTTAGTTTGCATCATTCATTTCCACAAGATTTTGAGTTACATATTTTCTCCCCTTCTTTCCCCTACCCATTGCCCCAAAACAGCCATCCCAGTGTGTCCCCCCTCCCCCAGTCTATTCTGTTCTATGTCACTTTTCGGTAGGGCAGGATGGGTCTCCCAACCACAGTGCCTGTGAATCTCAAGTTCCAGCTGGATGTAGTCAATAATAATAATAATAATAATAATTGCATATATATAGAGATATATATTTATATCATTTGATTATGGAACTTTAGATTCTAGATTCTTTCTCTTCCTCCCTCGTCACCCACCCCCACTGGAAGGATAAGCAATCAAATACAGGCTGAACATGTGAAATTACGCAGAACCTCTCCATAGTGAGCACACCATGGGAATCTGATTACATGTCCCTTCTTCCTATCCTGACCCCCCATCCACTCTCCACCCTGTTCCTGTCCCTCT
>JAQQSV010007673.1:0-13961 GCA_028646515.1 Pseudochirops corinnae
CTGTCTCTCCCTGTCTCCTCTCATTCTAATCCTCTCCCACCTCAGAATTTCACCTTTTAGAGTATTGTCCCTTCCTATTCAATTGATCCTGTGCCTCATATATACACATATATACTATGTACTCATGTATATACAAACTCAGATATGTATTCATATGCATATATAAACCCTCCTATATAGATATATGTGTATGTATATGTATACATACATTTGTATTCCCTTCACTTATCCTCATACTGAGTAAAGTTTCATAAGTTACAATTATCATTTTTCCATGTTGCCATGTAAATAGTTCAACTTTGATAACTTCCTTATGTTTTTTTCTTCCATGCAGTCTGCAGGCTGGGAGCTTCTGAATCAGCCATGTGGAGGCGGCTGCAGGGCTGCAGCTTCTGCTGCTTCCTTGTCCTGGAGGCAATTTGGCCAGACTGATTTTTCCCCCAAATTTAACTGAGTTCAACTGACCTTTCACTTTGGCCTTGTTTCTTATGGCTTAATAATTCTGGAAACTGACACAGCTGCCACTGAGCCACTCTCCTGAAGGCTCCAGCTGCAGCTGGTCCTGGCTGCCCCAGGGCCAAGCTGTGGTTTCAGTTTGGGCTGGTTTCAGCTCCCAGCATGATTTAATGAGCTCTTCCTGCCTAGCTGCCTTCAGCAGGAGATGTGTTTTGTGAGTTTTGGAGCCCTAAAATTTGTTTAGAGTCATATTTTATGGGTATTTGAGATAGCTACATGGGAGCTGCAGTACCTTGTTGCTTTTATGTCACCATCTAGCAAAGTCTCAGTTAACCAAACATTTAGTTAGTGGTGAGTTCCTTCATTTACATGAATTGGTCATTTTCAAAGAATAATAAAATATGCTTAACACTAAACTATAATGAGAGTAAGGAATTTTTTATTTTTTTGAGGATCAAGAATACACTTTAGCAACTTGCAATGCCTCTGGGCCATCAGTCTGAGAACAATTTCATTTTTCTAGGTATCAGTTTTTCCTGTGTAAACTGAATAGGTTGAACCAGGTGATCTATATGGTCACCTTCTAATTCTAACCCTCCATGATACTTTGAATGCTTTAGTATGGCAGAAGTGAAAGATAGTAGAGAACTTTAGGCTGTTTGAATTCCAGATAAGTCAATTTTTACTGAACCTAAGTAATACCTTAGACATTGAGAAAGATACACCAACTTATAAAGGTTAGTGGAAGGGGATGTGGGGCAATTTAGTATATCACTTACATAGTAATCTCAGGATCTTAAAGAGTTAATATATCTCCTTAAGAAACTTTTCCTGGAATAGAATGGGATGATCATTTTGACAGAACAAAGGTCAAAATGAGTTTTAGTGTATAAACTACCTAAATGTGTATTGGCCTTTGATGAATAATATTCAGATAATTTTTTTAAAATAAGCACACTTTCCTCATCTCTTCTCTTCCATTGAATTCTTGATTGCCTGTTAAATGGGCTTGAACTGAAGTGGCTGCACTTCAGCAGTAAAATGATTAACCACAATTACCAGGGAATACACAGCATAAAATAAATGCTTCGAGTTATCTGGCTCTTGCTTTTTCTGGGTTATAATTGAATTGCTTAGTAGCATCTAGGCCTGTTCATGATGTGCAATTAGAAAAAAGTTCAGAGCTAAATCTAGGCCTGGGGGAGGGAAAAGGGAAGGTAGATTATCTGTGTACAAGTGTTGAACACAACTCAGCAGCTTGTCAGTTTTCTTCAGGGAAAACTTCCAAATGCTGAATTGTCCTACCCTTCTGAGTTCCTGACATATAAACCATTGCTGATTTTCTCACTTAGGAGGAAAAGGACTTGAAAACATTACAAAGCTTCTTAAATGAGATACACAGGCCTTTAAATGAGTTTGGCCTACTAGGGATGGAGAACCTGAAGCCTTGAGGTCACATGTGCCTTCTAGGTCCTCAGGTGTGGCCTTTTGATTGAGTCTAAGTTTTACAGAACAAATCATTTTATTAAGACAATTTGTTAGGTGAAGTTTGAATTTAGTCAAAGGGCTGTACTTGAAGACTAGACGGTCATGTGTGGCCTCAAGTTTGCAGGTTCCCCACCCCCTGGCTAACCTCACCTCACCCAAACAAGAAAAGCAAGTAGATGAAGAATGCCTATTATCCAATCAGAGTCTCTCTCTCTCTCTCTCTCTCTCTCTCTCTCTCTCTCTCTCTCTCTCTCTCTCTCTCTCTCTCTCTCTCTGTCTCTCTGTCTCTCTTTCTCTCACTCATTCTCTCTATCTCTGTCTCTGTCTCTGTCTTTGTCTCTCTCTCTCTCTCTCTCTTTCTCTCTCATTTCTCCACTTGTTCTCCCCTTTTTCTCTTTCCTCTGTTTCTGTCTCTTTGTCCCTATTTTTCTCTCTTTCTGTCTTCCTGTATGTCTATGTCTCTCTGTCAATCTTTCTCTGTCTCTTTCTGCCTCTGTTCTATCTCCCTTCAACTTTCCTCATGCATATTCTCCTGTCCTCTCTTCTCTTTGTCTGTCTCTGTCCCTTACTGTATATGCATACATACACATGTACATATGTATGTATATGTGTTTTTCAAGTCTTATTGCAGTTATAAGCTTTAATAGTTAAAAGCCAAACTAAAATTTTGAGATACCCTGTGTACATACATATGTATATTCACACGAATATGTACAGACATTTCTGTATATACATATATATACATATATATCTGTGTATGTAATATAGATATAAACATTCATGTATGTGTATATATTTATAAAAAGAGTTCATCAAAGAAATTTCTAAGAAAAAAGAAGATGTTCTGGTCATGTCACAAGTATACGAAATAAGTGATGAACAGGACATGTACTCCACTGGGAATCACAAGAAATCAAGAGGACTGTTGGAGAAACCTTTATTGGAAATGAATACGAGAATAAGGACAATAGTCACACAAAATGGGTTGTCATAGATGCAAACTATAGCCACACAGATAAAAATTTATTTGAGGATATGAGGCAAAAGGAGTCATACTCTGGGGTAAATAGTAGGTTTCCTGTTCTAGTCCATCAACTAGCCTTGGATCTTAGTCACCCATTGCTGATAATGTCTCATTCATTTAGATAAGCTTTTCTACAAAAGAAAATATTTATTACAGTTGACACTAATACACCCTGAATTTTGTCAGATCATGTGCCCCCTCTTTTAAGGGAGGAGGAGGAGGAGGAGAGAGAGAGAGAGAGAGAGAGAGAGAGAGAGAGAGAGAGAGAGAGGGAGAGTGAGGGAGAGAGTGGGAGAGAGACTGAGACAGAGAGAGACCTATAGGTATATAAAAGTCTATGTGAGTGAGTGTGTGGGTGGGTATATGTCCTCATACTTTTATTAAGTATGGAGAGTAACTAGACCCCTGCCACAATCTCACTCTGGACTACCTCTTCCCCATCCTACTCCCATACATATATGTCTCTACCTTTGGGCATTCCATTGAAATAATAACTATAATAATTGAAATATCTCTCATGTACCAAATTTTTACAAGTTATTCTGCTAGGCACTGGTAGTCCAAAGATATATAAGGTACTTTAAGGAGCTTAAAACTCATTGGGAAGAGGGAACATTTTATATGCACAGGTAAGTATAATACAGAGTAGAAAATGATGGTATAAAGGAAGAGGGCTACACAGAGAACAAGAAGAAATGTATGAGTGGAGAAAAAGGGTGATTTCACCTTTGAGATCAGTGAAGGTTCCTTGGAGAAAGTGACACCTGGGTTGTGCCTTAAAGGGAAAACATTTCAGAAAGTAGAAATACAAATATGTTGGGGGAGGGGAAGATCTGTGTGGATTCATAGAGGTGTTTGAGGAAAAGATGATATAAGGAAGTCACTAGGAAAGTAATTTGGCTGAATTGTTAAGCCTCTTAGCTTAATTTTCTATTTCATTTTGAAAAGAAAAAAACAAGGAATCTGGGAGAGCAAGTAACAGGTAGAGGATGAGATTTGGTAAGCTCATGAAGACCTTCAAAACTCAGCTCAGATACCACCTCTTCCATGAGTTTTTTTCTTTTTTCTGGTTTCCCCAACTGCTAACACTGTTTCTTCCCCTCCCCCCAACATAGACACAAATTACTTTGGACTTATTTTGAATGCATTTTGTCTATATTTATATGTGTACATTTTGCCTACCTTCTCCAATATGTTCTTTAACTACTGGGACTGTGTGCCCAAGGCCTAACACAGTGCCTGGCACATAGTAGGTACTTTATAAATACTTGCTGATTAGTTCTTACCAGCTAGCTCTGTGACTCTGAGCAATAATTTACTATCTTAACCTCCCTCCCTCCCTCCTGCACTCCCCAGTTTCTATAAAACTCAGTTGCAGAGCAGATGAGTTCTGCCCTAGAGTGGGAAAGTCTTTATATATCAATAAGAGCATGGTTTGGTTTAAAAACCAAAAGTATTAGACTAAGTGATCTCTAAATTCACTGACTTGTCAAACACCAATATGATCCTCTGGGTTCAGTTTGTTTGGAACATACTCATTACTAGCTATCATTCACAGTTTAGAAAAAGAGGACAGTCAGCTAAAAGCAAGAGTGGGACAGAACACCACCATCTAGTTGATGTAGTAAGGCTAAGGGGAACTGTGTAAATGTGAGGAAATGGATAGAGAAAGCAGGATGGTACCAAAAAACAATGTTGGTTAGAGTTGGCTCTGATCACGTCACTTTAAATCATCTCCCATCATCATTCAGACACCAAAGACTGAATGTTTTATTAAGTAGAATAACAGTTGCTACAACTTATCACATTGATGCAGGTTTGAGGTGATCATTGGACTGTGAAATTTATAAAGGTAACAGATACCTTCAAATTTTATGAGTATTCAAACCATCCTCTGTAGTCAGAAAACAAAAAAAAAAGATAATTACTGTTTGCATTATTATTTATATCTACTTTGATGAGGGAGCAGAGGACTCTCTTCTTTTTTTTTAAGGAAATATATGATCTCAACTCAAAAGGGTGGAGAATTACTTTACATATTTATTTTCTAATGGCAAATAACATGCTGTCTACCACCTATTGACCTACTGTAAAACAAATTCTTCAATCTCCTAAAAAGAAAAGCCTTTTTCCTTCCTTCCTTCCTTCCTTCCTTCCTTCCTTCCTTCCTTCCTTTCGTCCTTCCTTCCTTTCTTCCTTCCTTTCTTCCTTCTTTCCTTCCTTTCTTCCTTCCTTTCTTCCTTCCTTCCTTTCTTCCTTCCTTTCTTCCTTCTTTCCTTCCTTTTCCCTTTCTTTCCTCCCTCCCTCATATATAAAACCTTTTGTTTCTAACAATAGAATGCAAGTTGAGACTTTAGTTTTGTCTTCATATTCCTATGATGGGGCTCTGGCATACAATAGGTGCTTAGTAAATATTTCCTGATGTGAGTAGTCTGGCTCTCTACCATTAACTTGTTGAGTGGTCTTGAGAATTGGAAGTTATTTCACCTCTCTCAGTTTTACCTCCTTATCTATAAAATGAAAGAAATTGAACTATGTTGGGGACATCTAACATCCCTTCCAGCTCTAACATTCTCTGATTCTATCAGTCATTCATTTACCACTACCCCACCTCTTCTTGGGTTATGTGATTCTGTGAGTATAATCTATCTATCCACCCCAGAGAAATTTGATATTCAGAATTACTCATGAATAAAGTGATGGAACTTTGCTCAATAGAAATTTACCCTTGTTCATATTAGCTTTGCTAACATTGTAGCTTCTACGACTAAGCACACCTGCACACAGGTTGGTCCCAAACGGCCCCAAATGTCACCCTCTTTAGCCTACATACAAATGTAAGCAATAATTTGAGTTATTATGATATTTTATTTTTGTTTATTTAAATTTGAAATGAAATGGCCACATGAAAAAATTTCCCAAGCTCATCTCCCTATGATTTGCAGTTCACTCACTCACTCCCCTACCCCTTCTTCCATGCTAGCCTTTTGACTGAGATAAGATCATACTCTGGAAGTCCTGTGAGACTTTCATTCTTCCATGTTGCTAAGGTTCTAGCCAGAAGCAGAGAGAAGGGGAGAAAGAGAGAGAGAAAGAGAGAGAGAAAGAGAGGGAGGGAGGGAGAAAGAGGACAGACATTAAGCAGAGATATTACTGAACTATATAAAAGATATGAACAATTTAGTGAGATTTTTGCATGATTAAAAAGATGGATTGATGTAGTTGTATATCAACCAAGTATTAGTGGACTTCATTCTTTCATTGTCAAAGAAAATCTTGAAGGTCTGTGACATCATTTGTTTCAGAAATTATCCCATGCTAGTTGTTCTAAACTTAGAGTGTAAGGACCCCAAGGGATCTGTGAATAAGTTTCAGGGAATCTATGCACTTGGATGAGGAAAAAAAATTATGTATGGATAGATAGATAGACAGACAGACAGATAGATAGATAGCCATACACACACATATGTGTGTGTGTTTATTTTCACAAACCATTAACTAAAATTTAACACTTCCTTCAATTATGAATTTAAAAAAAATTCTTCTGAGAAACAATCCATGAGCTTCACCAAACTGCCAAAGGGGTTCATCACAAATTTAAGGTATAATAAGGTAGAATTCCTGCTCCATGTGAATTTATGCCTTGATGTGGGAATAAAGTGTTGATGATGGTGGAGAGAAAGATTAAAAAAATGATGCTATATGGCAGTTAATCAGTGAGGGGTTGAACAGATGTTAAGTTACATTTCACTCACCAAAACCTCCAGAGGGTCTAGGAACAAGTGACTTATATTTCCAGAGTCATTAGTAAAGGCAGGTTGGAGTATATGCAATGAGCACCATTAGCTCTACTTTAGTTCAGTTATAGAAGTCATTCCACAAAAACTTGGGAAACCTAAGCAATAGTCAAAGCCTTGCCACTATGTCACTATGTGATTGTGTATATCACTTTGCCTCTTCAGGCTTCTTAGTTTCCTCATCTGTAAAATTAGAGTGTTTAGAGCAGATGATCTCTGGTATCTCTTCTGGCTCTGAAACTCTATGATGCATTCACTCAATGAGTTGTCAAAGGAAGTTGATGGATGAGGTTGATACTGTCTGATGGAGTCTGATCAGATTAGGTCCCTTTTCCCACAGGGAAGGAAGAATGTGGAGAAAAACAATGATGAGTCCTCTAAGTGTAACAATTGAATACCTACTCCCAGGAGCCTTGTTATCTAGCTTACTCATGATGGGTTCATTTGAAGGTGCCTTGGGTCTGCCTACTCTGGGTTGGTGCAAAAAGGGACCAGCTCCCTTTATAGAGTCATGAAGGGCAAGTCATAATATCATAGACTTAGAACTGGAAGGACTCTTAGAACCATGTAGAACAAACTTTCATATTTAGAGCTGAGTAGAATGAAAACCAATGAAGTTAAGTGGAGAAAAAAAAGATGGTTGGGGAAAGGGAGAAAACCTATATATTTTAAAATGTTTATAGAAGCTGTCTTTGTTATGGCAAAGAACTGGAAATTCCAGGGATACTCATCAATTGGGGAATGGCTGAACAAGTTATGGTATGTGACTGTGATGGAATACTATTTATTGTCCTTTAAGAAATGATGAGCTCAATGATCTTAGAAAAACATAAATAGACTTAAGTGAAAGAGCAAAATGAGCAGAACCAAGAAAATGTTGTAATATTCATTTTTAAAACTTTGAGCTCTAAATTCTCTTCCTTCCTCCCTCACCACCCTCATTAAGAAGGCAAGCAATTCAATAAAGTTTATAGATATGTAGTTATGCAAAACATATCCATAATGCCATGTTGCAAAATAAAATATAGATAAGAAAAAAATCCAGAAAAACAAAGTTTTAAGAAGCATGCTTTAATCTGTATTCAGACAATATTGGTCTTTCTCTGGGGATGGATAGTATTTTTCATTCTAAGTCCTTCAGAATTTTCTTGGATTTTTGTATTGCTGGGAATAACTAAGTCATTCACTGCTGATCATCCTACGATATTCCTGTTATGTTGTACACAGTACATTTCACTTTGCATCAGTCCATAAAAGTCTTTCCAGGTTTTTCCAAGAGCATCCTACTCTTATAGTAGGATTCTTGTAGTACAATAATATTTCTTCCCAATCACATACCACAACTTTTCAGTCATTTCCGAAATGATAAGGCATCCCCTCAACTTCTAATTCTATACCCTGAGAAAAGATGTGCTATAAATATTTTTGTACATATAGGTCCTATTCCTTTTTGCTTTTTATATTTTGGGGGGACACAAACCTAGTAGTGGTATTGCTAGGTCAAAAGGTATGTATGTTTTTATAGCTCTTCAGAAATAGATATAGATAGCACATAAAAGAAAATTGAAAAAGTAGGCAGAATGATGCTAGAAGATGAAGGTGCAGTAGTGGAAAAAGTTCAGGGAGTCAGGAATGGGACTTGGAGAGTAACTTTAGCCCCTTCAAAACCTGGTTTCCAATCACCTTTCCAGTTCTATTTAATATCACTCCATAATTCTTTAATCTAACTAACTGGACACTAAGTTATTTCCCATATGTGACAGCCCACCTCTTGCCAGCACAACAGGTTACCTGTTATGTCTGGATTGTGTTTTCTGCTCACCTTAGGTTCACAGAACACCTAGCTTTCTTGGAAGCCCAGTTCAGGGGCTATTATGTCCCATTCTATCTGAGTGCTCTCTCCCTCTTGATGTTACTTTGGATATTTTTTTTTCTGTATTAGTTATCTATTGCAGATTCTACCCCCAGAATTGAAGGTAAGCTTAACAAGGAGGGTAGCTGTTTCCCTAGCTCCCAGCCTCTAGTTGCACATAACAATTAACTTATCAATAAGCATTGATTAAGTTCCAGGCACTATATCATGTACTGGAAATTAAAAGACAAAAGCAATATTGTCTCAGCCATCAAAGAGGTCACATTATTTTAGAGGAAAATAAATTGTACAGATAACAGTAAATAAAAAGATATCAGGTAAATTCAGGAAGGTGGAGAAGGGAAGGCTAGCAGGTAAGAGAAATAGGAAAAGCTTCAGGTGATTTGACTTGACTTTGAAGTAAGCTAAATATTTTAAGGGTGGAGGTGAGGAGGGAGAGTCTTCTAGACAGGCAAAGGCACAGAGTGAGGGATAGACTATTGTGTCTGATGAATAGCAAATGGACCAAGTGGACTGGAACAAAGATCGTATGTGGGTGAAGGGGGTACTACATCCTGAAGGACTGGCTGAATCCAGACTGTGAAGGGCTATAAATGACAAACAGAAGAGTTAGTATTTGATCCTAGAGGCCATAGGGAACTGCTGGAGATTTTTCAAAGGGGAGTCAGACCTGTACTTCAGAAATATCATTCTGGCTCCTGGTACTCAATGATTGTTTGCTGAATTGAATAGAATTGACCAAATATTTCCCTCATGAAGCCCGAGTTGAAATTGACACATTGAAAAGAATAAATGGTTAGCTCTTTCCTAAAAATTATTCCATGTGTAAAACACAAGGAATTATCCTTAATCTTTTATGAAATCTTTTCTCTACCTTGTTGGAGAAGGGTGTTGACTTCTAGTTTTCTAGCTGCATTATGTGTAAATATGTAATTTCTTTCCCTGATTTAACCTTCCAAATGCACAAAATGAACCCTTCCTTTGTCTTCAGAGGCGACCTGCAAATATAGCCCTTGCTTTATGTATATTTTCAAGTGTTTGTTAATTTGGTGGTGTCATCATAGCATGTCTCCTCTTCGCTCTTGAGATCATGTCTATTCACCTTGATTAGGGCAACACTAAGCCTTGCTCAGGACTCTGCTACTGAGTAACCTCTAGAAAAACTTAACGTGTCTCAGACAATGCTGAATTCAGTGGACAGAATTACTATATAGCTCAGAAAGGGATTGGCTTTTGCCCTAAGCATATCATTATTTGCTATGGACACCACTGCCCTCTAATGGATGCATAATGGGATCTATGTCCCCCACATGTCTATTGCCTAGCCTGGAGTGGAAACAATGCTATATTTTGTAATTCTTGTTAGCATAGCAAGCATTCTGGTTTTTTTGTTTCTTTTTGGTTTTTTGCCACATCTGGAACCTAGACGTTCTACATGTCCTGCCCACCAATAGCAGTTTGGGTGCAGCACAAGAACATTTAATTATTTATCCTTCTCCAGATTGGATTAAAGCTTACATGTCTAATCTTACATAATCCACACCCAAGCTTAGATGTGATGATAAAATGAGAAAAACAATGAACATGACTTCAAGTGCATCTGTTTGGTTAATGTATAATTCAGAAAAACATCAGAAAACAGCTCTGAGACACTAGTAACCAAGCTACTCCCAGGAGGGGACTGCAATCCATTCCTTAAGTGGGGCAAATACTTTATATACTGCTTTAGAGAGAAAGGATTATGGGAAATATATTGTGCAAAACCAGAAGGATGGCCAACATCATAAAATCTTTATCCTATCACATTTGTTTCCTCATCCCAATTAAAAAAAATAATATGTTAACATATAAAAGGAAGATACATCATACCAAATCACCCTACTCTATTAATTGGCACATTTTAGTGAGCCATGAAATGCTACTTGTTACTTTTTAATTGCGAGAAAGGAATTCAGCTTCTCAGTTGTGTCCCCATTTGAGATTTTCTTGGCGAAGATAGTGGAGTGATTTACCATTTCTTCCTCCAACTCATTTTGCAAATGGGGAAATTGAGATAAACAGGGCTGAGTGACTTGCCCAGAGTCACACAGCTAATGTCTGAGGCTAGATCTGAACTCAGGAAAATGAGTCTTCCTGACTGCAGGCACAGCATGCTATCCAATATGCTACCTAGCTGCCCAAAACACATAGAAAGGCTAAGTTATTAAAGCAAAACAGAAGCCCCAGTACCCTTCAACACTTCTATCCCATCATTGCAAGTGTGCCAGTTGAACATCACAGGAAAAGGATGTGAGACAAAGCTACTAAGAACTCTATCAAAGAAGGCTATACAGTTCACACAATCTTGTGAGGAAGATAATGTCAGAACCACAAGCAGAAAGCTAATATGGTCTTAGGCTGCATTAAAAGAATAGCTTCTAGAATTTTTGTCCTAGTCAGATGACATCTGGAATCTTGTATTCAATTTTAGGTGTTGTATTTTAGGAAGGACATGAATAAGCTGGACAGTGTGCAACAGTCAGTGAGCAGGATGACCTTAAGATCATATCATGAAGACTGATCAAGTAATATTAACAATTAACATTTACAATCATGCTTAAAAGTTTGAAAAAAAGAGTTTTATATGCATTATCTCATTTGTTCCTCATGATGACAATACATGGAACTGAGAATGTTTAGAAAACATTTAAACAATGTTTAAAAAAGAGAAAACCTAGGAGAAAAGGATAAAATACATAAAAAATATTTGAATGACTATCATGTAGACAAAGAATCAGACTTGTTTTACTTGGTCACTGAACTAGGATCACTGGTTAGATGTTGAAAATTTAGATTTGATTTGACTTGGTCACAACTAGTTGCTAAAAAGTGGAATGGGATCCCTTGAGAGATTCTCCCTTGATATAATTCTTTCAAGCAAAGACTGGAGGACCACCTCTCAAGAAGATGGCAGAAAATATTCTGACTTGGAGACAGGTTGGGTTAGATAGGCTTGGAGATCCTTTCCAACTCAGATTTCTGTTACTCTGTAAACACATTTTCCCTACATAAGAAGACAAGTGAGGTCTGCAAGAACACAGCATGAAAGGATTAGAACTTTTGCTGCTGGTAGATGTGTCTAACAAAGGCAGGAGAGTGGTGACTCCACTTGCTTTATTTTCATCATTATCTTCCACCCTCTGCCCCTTGCCACACTGAGTTTCTTTTGACTATTGATCAAAGAGGAACTTGGGAGAAACGGAAGCATTATCACCCTTGCCCTAACACAGCTTCTAGAGACTTCCCTAAAGTGGGTTTTGGAGATAGAGGCTCACAATAAGGGATTTGAGAGGAAACAACACAATGGCAATCAGAGATGTGACACTTAGCAATACTCTTCTTCCTAGAGGAGATGACTTGCCTATAACAAACGGACACCCGAAAGAGAACTGTACAATGACATCAAGAGAGGACACTAAGTTTACAGACTCATTGTTATGAGTTACCCTTGTTACAGATAACCCTATGCTTTCCTTATGTGTACCCTGACCACATGGATGACAGGAGTGTGCAACTTCAAGTATATTCCTGGGCTATATATGCTCCCTACTTGAATTTTCATCAATCAGTTGTATTCTCTGTGTGTCTATGTGTGTGTATGTTGCTCCATCACTGGTGTTATGGTAACTTGTAGAAAGTATAATCTATGTGTTACTGGGGAGAGTTTTTCTTGGCACTTTGTTATGTTGCTTAATTATGTGTTATTTACTTTTGAGTTCACCTGTATCCTTGATTGGTCAGTAAAATACAGACATTGACAGAGTTAGGCTAGACTTTTGGATGAGTGCTGACTCACAGATGCTTTCATCCTGATAAAATTTTCTTTGGGGCCTACATAGGAGACATCCATTTCTTTTACAAATGATGAAACTGAGGCTGAGAGACATTAATTAGCATGAAGTAAAGAACTGATACTTGAGGCTAGGTATTCTGGTTTCAAGTTCATTGCTTTTGTTACTACCTGTTACTGGTTCCAGAGTGGGAACTAGCCTACAACATGCTCCAGGTGGAGAAATTCTCCCCCCACCCAAAAAAAAGAGCTCTCTGGTATCAATTCTATTCCTCTAAGGAAGAAAGCTAAAATGGTGCTGTAGTGGGGAGAACCTGTTAAAAGGATAGAAAAGGAAGTCTGGGAGCAATTTTACTATAGATCCAGTATCTGTCTGGTAGAGTTCCCCAGGAAAAGAGATAGAGAGAGCAGAGACTAAGCTTGCAATATCAAATCTCCATCTGTCCATGGGATAGAAAAGAGACTTGGCTTCAGTCCAGGCACAGTCACGAGCAAACTGGTCACCTCAGTGCTGACAGGCAAAAAATGACAGGAGTTTCCAAGTGGGAGGAAGTTTGCTTGGTGGCAGATGGAGAAGTAATTCATTGGAGACTCATACTTAAGAGATTCATGCCCTTGCTCCCTTTGAAGATGCCACTGGGCTGTTTTTCCTGGAGTGAGTGAGTGAGTTTCAAGTCAGAGTGCAATGGAGTAGTGATGGTGACCACTACTCCACTCCCTCCTTCCCACTCAGCTGAACATTCTGAATTATGAGGTCAGTTGCTCTGAAAGGGCCAGTGCTTCTCAATGTGAAGACCCAATTTCAACAACCTAGATGAAAAACCTTTCAGCCAATAGTCCATGGATCTAGATTCTAATCCCCATCCTGACACTAACATTGCATCTCTTTTTCTTACTGTGTAGTACGAGACAAAGTAGTCTCTAAGGACAGAATTAGCTTTAATAGTCTGAGATATGGATACAATATGAGTCCACCTTATCTCAGCTTTAATTTCAGTAATAGGTGAAAAAACCCTTATGAAATTTAAGTGGACAAGTCATTTCCATTTTCTAAAGCCTCATTTTCTTCCTCTGTAAAATAGAGTTGAATTAATTGATCCCTAAGATCCTGTCCAGGTTTCATATTATGCCATGATCCTTTGATAGTCTCTCTTTTAGACTTCTACCCCTCATGTATCTGTTCTTATTATACTTGGACTACTCTACTAATACTCCCAGTAATTAGACTTCTTAGTAGGATGCCAGTTGTGAAGAAATAATTGACCTCATCATCTAAATATCAAGAATAATTCATTAAAATAGGAAGCTATTGGATGGCCCATTTTCTTTTTTCTTTTTTTTTTAAATTTTTTTTTATTTACTTATTTACTTTTAATTTACAAGATTCAGTTCCACAATCACTTGAGTTTCAGATTTTCTCCCCTCCCTTCCCTGCTCCCCCCCCCCCCCATGGTGGCGTGCAATCATATATAGGATCTGCAAATACTTTCACAC
>JAQQSV010007674.1:0-13961 GCA_028646515.1 Pseudochirops corinnae
GGGCTGGATGTCCTGACCAATGCCAAAGTTCTTGGGACGCTTCTCAAACAAAGGATTGACCACTTTCTTGGCCTCCTGCTTCTTTACTACAGCAGGGGCCGGAGCCACCTTCTTCCCCTTGGCCTTCTTCCCTTTTGACATCTTGGTCGGCTGAACGAGAAAGGAAGAGAATAGACTTGTGGGTAATATGTATTACTTCTCAGCTCTCCATATGGCTATTTCAATAATCTTTCTAATTTGCTAGACCAGTGATTCTCAATCTTCCTAATGCCGCGATGCTTTAATACAAGCTTATGGGTGAATTTGCCTGGAGACAGATAGAGGAGTGGTGTCTAGGTTCTTAAGACCATCAGAAATATGTATTTTCCGATGGTCTTAGGTGACCCCTGTGAAAGGGTCATTCGACCCCCAAAGGGTCCTGCGCTAAACTTTAGTGGGATCCTCTTACCTATACAATAATGTATAAACTCCTGATCCTGACTTTCAAGGCTCTCCATAATCTTAATCCTAACTACTTTTTCAGCACTATTACATACACACTGTGTCAACACACACTACATTTCTTTTTTTTTCATTCTTTCTGTTTTCTTTCCATTTGTTAAGATTGTTTCTTCTATCTGGAATTCACTCTACCCTAGTTCAATTTGAACTTTTTCTTCAAAGTCTATTTCAGGTGCCACTCCCTTTTGGGAGGCCTTTCCTAAGAAGTTGCATGGAGGAAGAACATGAATTCCTTTTTGGAAAAGAATGCAAAAATGAATTAAAAACTTAAATAAGTATTAGAAAAGGGAAGACGGGGACATATGCTTGATTAACTCAAGAAAAATGGGAGTAGAGATTTCTGTTACATAGAAAAGCAGGAGAGAAAAAGGAACTAATAAACAAAATCCTAAAGGCAAAAAGGTAACACATGAGAGGAGGGAATCAGAGTGAGAGAAAGAGAGGCAACTATCTTTTATTTAGTTTAAATACATAATAAACATATCTCCTCATAGCTGTGAGAAATATATGATTTGCAGATACTAGGTTGTTAAGAAGTAAGTGTATTTGATAGTAAAAATGTTGACATCCAGGACAATTTGTCACTTCCTTGGTTTGGAAATATAATTTTAGATTAGTACCTCTTAGCCAGTTATATTGTAAGGTTGACCGCAGATAGGAAGAGGAGGAATTATTTGTTTTCTTATTCAGTCTGTCACTCTTTTTTGTTTTATTGGATTATTTAATCTAGAGGTAGGGAATTTGTGGCCCTCTAGGTCCTCAAGTGTGGCCCTTTGACTGAATCCAGACTTCACAGAACAAATCCCCTTAATAAAAGTATTTATTTTGTAAAACTTGGACTCAGAAGGCTACTCCCAAGGATTCAGAAGGCCACATGTGTTATATATTTTTCTTATATATTTCTTCCACATGTCTTATATATTTTTAAAATTATAATCTTTTGCTGTAGATACATATCATGTTTTTCTAATTATTTCACTTTAATTTTTTTTAAGGTGACCCTGTTAGTCCCAAAGCTAAGAGGAGCATTACCTTACTAGCACTTGTGACTACAGGGTGGAGAAGAGTACTTGTGGTCACTCACAGACTAGAACAATGCCAGCAAAGCAGTGATCATAACTCTCCTTACAGTATACCACCTTGGAACAGAAAACCTATAGACCCCAAGCTCTCTTAAAACAGCACAAGAAAGACTCCCTGTACCCCAGTAGCAGAGCCCAACTCTAACATAAAGTTAATAGTCAAGAAAAAGACTAGAAAAATGAGCAAGATAAACTCAGAAGAATACAGCAAAACCAAAATAGCTACATGGAAAACTTCAAATTAAAATGTGAATTGGTCACAGCCTCCCAAAAAAGTTCCTAGAGAAGCTCACAAAAGATTTTGAAAATCACATGAGATGAAAGAAAAGTTGGGAAAAGAAATGAGAGTGATGCAGGAAAACTATGAAAAGAAAGTCAGTGGTGTGATGAAGCAGGCATCAAAAATAATGAAGAAAATAAGACCTTAAAAAAGAATTAGCCATGGGGGTGGCTAGGTGGTGCAGTGAGTAGAGCACTGGCCCTGGAGTCAGGAGGACATGAGTTCAAATCCAGCCTCAAACACTTGACACACTTACTAGCCGTGTGACTTTGGGAAGGTCACTTAACCCCAATTCCCCTCCAAAAACCAAAAAAAAAAAAAAAAGCCAAATGGCAGAAGAGGCACAAAAATCTACTAAAGGAAACTCAATAGTAAGTACAATTGACAAGATGCAAAAGGAGGTACAAAAATAGTTCCCTTAAGAAATTAGAATTGGACAGGTGAAAGCCTATGACTCCATGAGACATCAAGAAACAATAAAACAAAATCAAAAGGAAAAAATAGAAGAAAATGTAAATGTCTCATTAAAAAAAACTGACCTGGAAAACAGATTAAGGAGAGGTAATTTAAGAATTATTGGATTACCTGAAAGCCATGATTTAAAAAAAAAGCCTACATATCATCTTTCAAGAAATTATCAAAGAAGACTGCTCTGATATCTTAGAACCAGAGGGTAAAATAGAAATTGAAATAATCTGCTAATCACCTTCTGAAAGAAATCCCAAAATGAAAACTCCCAGGAATATTAGAGCCAAGTCACAAAACTCTCAGGTTAAGGAGAGATAGTGTAAGCATCCAAAAAGAAATCAATTCAAAAATTGGGAGTCACAGATAACAGCAACTTCTATATTAAAGGGCCAGAGGGCTTAGAATATGATATTCCAGAGGGCAAAGGAGCTAGGATTTTAGTCAAGAATCAACTGTCCAGTAAAACTGAGGATAATCTTTCTGGGGAAAAAAAGGATATTCAGTGAAACAGAACTTTTAAGCTTTCCTGATGAAAAGACCAAAGCTTAATAGAGAATAGAAATACAAGACTCAATAGAAGCATGGAAAGGTCAACAGGAAAGAGAAATTATGAAGGATTGTATAAGATTAAATTATCATTAATCCTTCAAGGGAAGATTATACTTCAAATTCCTAAGAACTTTCTTATAAAATTAAGGCATTTAGAAGGCATATACAAAGATAGAGGGCATGGTGTGAGTCGATTATGATGGGATGATTTAAAGAGAGAGAGAGAGAAGGAGAAGGATAAATGGTGGGGCTGGGGAAATAGGATGGCATGTATAATCATAACTGTGAATGTGAATGGGATGAACTGACCCATAAAACAGAAGTGGATAGCAGAGTGGATTAAAAAACCAGAATTCAAAAATATGTTGTTTAAGAGAAACATGTTTGAAACTGATTGATGCACACAGAGTAAAATGGGGCTAGCACAGAATCTGTTATGCTTCAGCTAGAGTAAAAAAAAAAAATGGGGAGCAATCACAATCTCAGACAAAACAAAAGCAAAAATAGATCTAATTAAAAGAGGTGAGCTTGGAACATTTTGCTAAAAGGTACCATAGACAATTAAGCAATATCAATGCTAAACTTCACCAAATGGCATAGCATCTAAAATCTTAAAGGAAAAGTTAAATGAATTCAAGGAGGAAATAGAAAGTAAAACTACACTATTGGGGAGCCTCAACTTTCCTCTCTCAGAACTAGATAAATGTAACCAAAAATAAACAAGAAAGAAATTGAGATGAATAGAGTTTTATAAAAGTTATATATGACGACTATTTGGAGAAAATTGAATGGAAATAAAAAGGAATATGCCTTTTTCTCAGTAGTATCTGACACCTACACAAAAATTGACCAAAATTGGACATACAAACCTTACAACCAAAAGGTGAAAAGCAAAAATTTCAAATGCATCTTTTTCAGATCGTAATGCAATAAGAATTACATTTAATAAAGGGAACATAAATGGAAAATTAATTAGAAACTAATCAAATCCTAATGAAAGGTTTGGTCAAAGTACTGATCATAGAAACAATAATTTCAGTCAAGAGAATGAGATCAATGAGACAGCATACCAAAATTTGTGGAATGTAGCCAAAGAAGTACTTAGGGTATAATTTACATCTCTAAACTCTTACATCAATAAAATAGAGAAAAAGCAGGTCAATTCATTGGACAAAAAAACCCCCAACAACCTAGAAAAATAACAAATTTAGACCCTAGTTAAACACCACATTGAAATCCTGAAACTCAAGGAAGAGATTAAGAAAATTGAAAGCAAGAAAACCATTGAACTAATAAATAAATAAAAGTAGGTGCAGGCTTATGGAAAAAAATAGATAAATAGAAAATAGAATAAGCCATTAATAGAATAGAAAAACCATTGGTTAATTTGATTAAAAAAGGAAGGGGCAATCATTATTAGTATCAAAAATGAAAAGAGTGGATTCACAACCAATAATAATGAAATTAAAGCAATTATTTGGAGCTATTTTGCCGAATTATATGCTAATAAATCTAACAGTCTAATTGAAATAAATGAATATTTGCAAAAATATAAGAAACCAAACCACAAAATCCCTAAGA
Organism: Pseudochirops corinnae; assembly: GCA_028646515.1. Lineage (NCBI taxonomy): Eukaryota > Metazoa > Chordata > Mammalia > Diprotodontia > Pseudocheiridae > Pseudochirops > Pseudochirops corinnae. Next base: position 4,462 of record JAQQSV010007674.1, read on the forward strand.
AAAATACCCAGGACCAAATGGATTCACAAGTGAATACTACCAAACATTTAAAGAAAATTAATTCAGGGGCCGGGGGGGGGGGGTGTTATGGAACCAAGAGAGCAGAGTAAAAGCAGGAACTTGCTTGAGCTCCTGCTCTAACAACCTCTAATACTTGTGAAAATGGACTCTGAACAAATTTTAGTGCTACAGAACCCACAGAGTTACAGAGAGAAACAAATCTCCCCCTGAAGGCAGCTTGGCAGGCCAACAGGAAGGGTCTATTTCACTAAGCTGGGAGTGGAGTGTAGTCCCGCATGATCCTTACCAGCCCAGACCCGCAGCACAGGCCCACCAGAGCAGACTTCAGGGGACTGATTCACCAGCAGTTGTGGTGCTTCTCAGCCTACAAATGCCAAAGGGAAAGTAAAAGGTCAATGGGGAACTCTATTGGAACTGGGTGAGAGAAGAGTGGAGTCCGGCCCCTGCCCCCCAGGGTGGCGGAGGTGGTAGCAGCTGCTGCTGCTGCGTGGCTGCTTCTGACCTATAGGCCTACAGATTGTTGCAAGACCAAGTGATTGTCCAGAGAGTAATTGCTATTGCTTTGACCTACTTGGATTTGGGTTGCAGTCTTGGGTGGCGGTCCTGGGGTGAGGAGCACTAGCATGGCAGAGCTTCTTAAGATTGTAGAGAGGTGATCCTCACAGTTCTGAGGCTGGTGCCCAGAAAAAACACTGACAGCAGCTATACAAAACCCCAGAAACTTGGGACGCAACTCTCTTGACACTGGAAGCAGAGTTCTGCCATGGCAGAGAACTCAAAAGTCAAGGAATTGGCTGGCAAGATGAGCAAACGAGAAGCATAATTGAACTATAGAATGGTTTTTGGTGACAAAGATGATCAAAACACAGAATGAGGAGAAGACAACAAAGTCAAAACTTCTGCATCAGAAGCCTCCAAGAAAAATATGAGTTGGTTACAGGCCACAGAGGAGCTCAAGAAAGATTTTGAAAATCAAGTAAGAAGTAGAGGAAAAATTGGGAAGAGAAATGAGAATGATGCAAGAACTCTGCTTCCAGAGGGGAGAAAGCTGTGTCTCAAATTTCTGGGATTTTACGCAGCTGTCATCTGAGCTGTTGTCAGAGTTATGAGGGGGACACCCTCTCTATAGCTGCCAGAAGCTCTGCCACTCTAGTGCTCCTCATCTTGCCACCCGAGGCTGCTACCCAGACTCAAGCAGATTTTGACCTGCAAGAGCAGTTACCCTCTCAGTGGTAGTTTGGTCACCTTAGGATCTACAGGCCAGGAGCTCCAGAAGCAGCCACATGTCAGCAGCTGCAATCTCTGCTGCTGTTTCCTCTGCCACCCTAGGGGCAGGGCCTAGACCATACTCTTTTCTCACCCAGTTCCAACAGAGTTCCCCACTGACCTTTTACTTTCTCTTTGGCATTTATGGGTTGAAAAATCTGGAAACTGCCACAGCTGCTGGTGGTTCAGTATCCTGAAGTCTACCCTAGCTGGTGTGGGCTGTCATGCCTTATGCAGGACTGCGTTCGGCTCCTATCGCAGTGTGGATGACCCTTCCTGTTTTCCTGCCAGGCTGCCTTCGGTGGGAGATTTGTTTCTCTTTCTCACTTTGTGGGGTCTGTAGCACTAAAATTTGTTTAGAGTCATTTTTTTTTTACACATATTGGATGTGGTTCAAGCTGGAGCTTAAGCAAGTTCCTGCTTTCTACTTCACCATCTTGCCTCTGCCCCACTCTTTTATTCAGTATTCAAATTGTAATGTTAGCTATAGCAATTACAGAAGAGAAAGGAAAAAAGTATTAGAATAGACAGGCAACAACATTATCCATTTGTGCAGGTAATGTGATGATATACTTAGAGAATCCTAGAGAATTAACTAAGAAACTATTTGAAATAATTACCATCAGCAAAATTGCAGAATATAAAATATACTCATAGAAATCACCAGCATTTCTTTGTATTTTCAACAAAGTCTGAGAGCAAGAGATAGAAATAGAAATTCCACAGTATAAGGTACTTTGGAATGTATCTCCCTTGACAAACCCAGGAACTACATGAACTCACTCACAAAACACTTTTTACCCAAATAAAGTGAAATCTAAACAATTAGAGAAATATTAATCGTTCATGGATCTACTGAGCCCATATAATTAAATTGACAATTCTGTCTAAATTAATTTACTTATTTAGTGCAATGAATGTACAAAGAATTATTTTATAGAGCTAGAAAAAAATAATAAAAATTCATCTCTAAGAACAAAAGATTAAGAATAACAAGGGAATCAGTGAAAAAAAAAACTGTGAAAGAAAGCGGCCTCACAATACCAGGTATCAAACTGTGTTACAAAGCAGTAATCGTGTAAACAATTAGTTTCTGGCTAAGAAATAGAGTAGTGGACTAGTGGAATAGATTACATACGAAATGCTAAGTAATAAATTACCATAGTAATGTAGTATTTGATAAATGTAAAGATCTAAGCTTTAGGAATAAGAACTGTTTATTTGACAAAATTTGGAGGTACTACTTGAAAACAATTTAGCAGAACATAGGTATAGACCAATATCTCGCACTTACCCAAGATAAGGTTAAAATACCTATATGATTTGGAAAGTGTGATATCAAGTATATTGGGGAATAGTTTGGTATGGATTGGAATATTTTATCTATCAAATATATGGATAACGGGGAAATTTATGACAAAATAAGAGATAGAGAACATTAAAGGAAGTAAAAATGAATAATTTTGATTTCATTAAATTAAAAAGGTTTTGCCCAAACAAACTGAATCTAGCCAACATTAGAAAAAAGCAAGAAACCCGGGGTGGGTGGGGAGGGGAATTCATAGCAAGTTTCTCCGATAAAGGCCTTTTTTCTCTAATATGTAGAGAACTGAGTCAAATTGATAAGAAAATGAATCAGAATAATTACCTGACAGATGGTCAAAAGATATGAACAGGAAGTTTTCAGATAAAGAAATCAAAACTATAGTTATATGAAAAATACTCCGTATCACTGTTGATTAGAGAAATACAAATTAAAACAACTCCGAGGTACTACATATTTATCAAATTGGCTAATATGAGAGAAAATGTTATAGGGGATGTGGAAGAATTGGGATACTGGTACACAGCTGGTGGAGTTGTGAATTGATTTACCCATTCTGGAGAGCAAATTGAAAAAAAAAAGGAAAAAATCCTGTATATACAAAAATATTTATAGCAGCTTTTTTGTGGTGATAAAGAATTGGAAATTGAGGAGATGTTCAGCAATTGGGGAATGGCTGAACAAGTTGGGATATATGACTGATGGAATACTATTCTGCTATAAGAAATGTCCAGCAGGAAAGTTTCATAAAATCCTGGAAAGACATATGAGCTGATGCAAAGTGAAGTAAACAGAATCAGGAGAACATTGTACATAGTAGCCACAATATTGTAAAATGATCAACTGTGTATGATTTAGCTCATTCTCAGCAATGCTGTGATGCAAGACAATTCCAAAGGACTTATGATTAAAAACACTATCCACCTCCAGAGGAAGAAGTGATAGAGTCTGAATGAGATCTAAGTATACTTTTTTTTTTAACTTTTGTTTTATTTTTTGACCTGTGTTCAACATTTGTAACATGGCAATTTGGAATTATTTTTGTGACTACATATGTATAATCTGTATTAAACTGCCTTTTCAAGGAGGGGATCAAGAAGGGAGGGAGGAAGATAATTTGGAACTCAAAAATTAAAACAATGTTAGAAATGGTTTTTATATGTAATTGGAAAAATGTAAAAAGAAAAACATTTAAAAAGAGAAAAGTAAATACAAGGGAAACTTTTAGAGATGGTGGTGTGTTTAATAGTGTGCAGAGAACAGGCTAGTAGATATGTTGAAATTGAAGATTAATAGAAAGTGGAGACAACGGAAGAAGCAATCTGCTAGAGAAGATGGGATTGGATTAAGGTTGCATTTAGAATAATTTACCTTGGTAAGGAGAAGTGCCAGAGAGAGGGGGTAAGGAGAGAGAGTGGGGCAAGATGTCTGAATGTGAGATGAGGACAGTAGAGGAGAGAGTTTTCTTCTAAATGGCTTGCATTTTTTCAGTCAGATATTAGGTGTTTCTCAGCTGAGATTGTAGTAGGTTGGATATTCCTTGGAAGGGTTCAAGAATGGATAAAAATGTTTGGACTAATTGTTTTAGTGAGTGGAATGGTGAATGAGAGGGTTTAAAAGGACTGCTTTGCTCCAGGGAGGGCCCAGTTGAGATCACGTAACTCATTCAGCACTATTCTGTTATTTTCTCCAGTGTTGTTCAACATTGTGTGAATAGGAGTAAAGGCATTCAATAATGGGAATAATCCAAACTTGGGGTTGGGCCAGCAAAATTAGTCAAAAGAGAAAATGTCATGTGAATTTGAACACAGACAGATGTGCAGAGTTGAATTGATTTACCAAGTGATCCAGATTGGGAAGAAAAGATAGTTTAGCTGGCATAGGGTTGGTGTTCTAGGGAAGAACTGAGAAGTGTATTGGTTGGATGGTGACCAGTGGGGTTCAGGTTATAAGGTGAAAAGAAAGTTGAAACGATCAAATGAAGGAATTTCAGAATAATTGAACATGGACGTTAAACATTTGGTATAGTAGTAGGTCATGGGAGTTAAGTAGATTAAGAGGATATTAAGGTATTGAAGGAAGAAACAATACATGTGTTAAAAAGGCCACAAACTGCAGCTGAAAGCAAGGGTTAGCCGTTGTGGAAGTCTCCAAGTGTGTGTTTTTGTAGTACGCTGGGGAAACACTCTTTGAGAACTGCTGTGTAAATACTTAATAAATATTTGTTGACAGAATACACGCAAACCTCTAATCTTTCTGTGCATTTAAAAATTAGCATGTAATAACAGTATATAACAGTTTTAAGAATTTCTTTTTTTTTCCCTAGTGTTAGTGATTTTAGGTTTGGGAAGTTGCTTTGGTAATAGGTCCTTTTTCTGTTTTTGTGTTGCAGCTTTAGTTGTAAGTACAACTTCAGCTGGATTTGTGTTGGCTCCAGTACCTTTTGACTTATACTGCTTCCTGCTTGCATCTGTTGGAACAGGCCTTGCATCTTGTGCAGCTAACTGCATTAATCAGGTTAGTTCATTATCTTTATTTGGTTTGTAAAAGTTTCTCTTCTTGGCTATACCAGTGTTCTTTTAACTATACCTAGAGGTAGTGATGTAGAAACCGAAGTCTTTTCTGAAAGCATAGGGAGAAGGTTGAATTTATAGTAATAAATAGGCATAAGCATATGTGTGAGAAAAGTATCAATTTGACTTTTCTCTTTAATATATGTTATAAGCACAATTATAGTAGAAATGACTTTTTCTAACTTGTATAAACTTACAGAAATCATTTAAACCCTAACCTTAGATCTCATTTTCTTGATTTGTATTTGCTGTTTCATATCATACCTACTTAATTCATAAAAATAAAGTTAAGCTTGCTGAGAAAGTGCTTTGTGATCACCTAAGAAACACAGAGTTAATAATCATATAATGTATAATAATAAGCAACATTAGAATTGTGTTGGATCCAAAACCAGGTCTGATCATTTAAAGGCTTGATCTTGGGACTTGTTAATGAATTCACTTTTAAATCAAGAAACTTTATATGCCTGAACTCTTTACATTTTGAAATACAAAGTTTACCTTGTGCTTTTTTGAATTTTTTAAAATTAAAAATGAGAAAATCTTGTATGTGAAAACATTCTAATAGAGAAAGTTTATCATAGATTACATCTAAACATCAGAGTGGCCTTTACTATACATTGTCTACCGTAAGTGACGTAGAACCTGTGAAAAATTGGTTGTGTGCCCTCACTTTCTACTCCAAGAATATCTTGGTTTTTGTTTCTAATTTTCTTTTCTCCAGCAAATTCACTTTGAATCAGAATTCAGTCTTACAAAGTTTCTTTCTCCCTTTCTTTGGTATTTAAATCCTCAACAAACATTGAGTTAGCTCTCTATCTATGCTATTAATATTAGATCTAGATTCTTAAGGGATGTGGTTCTCTATTTAATATTTCTATGCTCTAACCATGTGTGGAAGCACTCCTAAATTGTATTTCTTGGAGTCAAAACACAAAATTTGTAAGAATGATATGCAAGAGAGAGTTGAAAATTTTCATGTAAATGAAAAGGTTCTGGGTTTGAATTAGGAATTTCTTTTGTAATAATGGAAATCAATTTCATTACTTAAAAGTTTAATAGGTACATGTTATTTTACATCCCTCTACATATGGTTGTAGCATGTCAAATTAATCTATTAAGACTTGTTTTTATGAACTAGTTTAACTGATTGTTAGCTACTATCCTGTTCTTCTCAGAGTATAAGTAAAGTTGTATTTTAGTGACCAAAATTTTTTAGAGCCAGAAGTTTCAGTGTATTGTTTGTCAAGTTCTTTAAAAGTTACGTTATACAAACATTAGGTTTGCACTATTAGCAAACAGTAGATTTGGTTAGTAGGTAGTAGTGAATATAGGGAGATATTTTGCATACCCATTTTTTACCAAACACTCAGTCTTTTGTTTCAGTTGATGACTGGGACATCTAGGTCCTTAATCTCTTTCTCTACAACAAGACAGCTAAACAATGTCCAGAGGTTCCCAAACTTATTTGGCCTATTCCCTTTTCAAAAAAAAATTATTCAGTGCCCACTTAGGGTTAGGTTAAGTTAACCCTTATTTTTATTTACATCTCCCAGTTGCACTCCAGGCTACTCTTGCCCCCTGGATCATTCCAGTGCCCCCCAGGGGATGGTATCACGTACTTCAGGATCTGAAGCTAGACAAAAGAACATGAATTTTATGTATCAAATATATCCAGTTGGTTTTTCCATCTTTGATGTTTTAGGGAGACAGTAATGATTGGCCAACAAGCCTTTAGTTATATAAACAAACATTGGACATGGTAGTTTCCAAAAAAGAAAGAGGCTGTAGCTGTAAAGAAAGAACAGACCCTGTCTTTCTGGTCTTTTTACATATTATTCTCCTCCTATAGTCTAAGATCTAACTGTTCTACATACTCCGTGTCTCTGCTCTCCTTGTTTCTATCTGTACTGCCTCGTTTCTCATGCCTAGAATACACTGCCTCCTTAGCTCCATCTCTCAAAATCCATGAGTTCCTTTAACATGAAGCTTTTTCTCATCACCCCAAGGACAAATACACTTCCTTCAAAAACTGCCTTGCATTAATTTTGATATATTCTCTATGTGTATATATAAAACATGAGTATATATGTCATATATAAATGTCATTGCATGTAACAACATGTGCACATATATGTATCTCCATGCATATATGCATAGATACACATGCATATATAATATCTATGTTATTACATATAGTTTTATACACACATGTATAAAATATATACATATAATATACATGCATATCTCACCTATTAAACTGGAAGCTCCTCAAGGACAGGGAATGTTTCACTTCTGTCTTTATATCCTCAGCATTTACCACAATGTTTTACCCATAGCAAGTACTTAGGGAATTCCTTTGTGATTGGTTGCTACAATTGGACCTTATGGATCTTAGAGATGCCTCCAGATAGAGAACAGTTTTTTGCCCTTTCACAAGATATTGTAGAACTGGTTTTTATTTTGCATGAGAAGTTGCACTAGATTATATCCAAGATCTCTATATTTCTATTCTTAGGGATAAGAAATAAATAAATAGACAAAGATACAAAATTAGTAAAAACTTCCTGACATAAATATAAAATAAGTAGACCTATGATAAAAGCTAAAAGATTTTAAGATTAACAGTATCTTAAAAAGAGAGATAACTGATACATAACACTCACTTAATATGAATCATACTTTCAGTCACAACAGATATTAATTCATGTTATCATACATGGTAAAATCATACAAAATATTTGAATGCTTATACCCAGGAAACTAAATGAATATATCTTAAAGCTCTACTATAAGAGCAGAATTAACTTTAAATGATGTTATGCTTCACTTGTGTGTCATATAGAAAAACTTTTCCCTCCCCAATCAATATTAAAACCCCTAAATTACATTGATATGCCACATTTTAAAGCATTCTCCAATTATTAGCATTAAAGGCTATTTTCTATTTTTATTTGTTTTTTAGTAACTCTAATAAAGCCACCTGACTTTTTTGTATATGTAGGTTTTTTTTTTTTTAATCTTTCAGATATAGACCAGATAGTGACAACCCTGGAGTATGATAAGTTTTTATAGCTTTTATTATATTGTCAGATTGCTTTCCAAAAAGATCACCCTGGTTCACAACTTCACCAACAGTGTAATAATATTGTACTATTGGGTTTTCCTGTTTTCCATTATCTTTTATAGTTTGATAAATGTAAGATGATCCTATAGTTATTTTGATTTGCTTTTGTTTTTAAGAATGGTTACTTTGCCAAGGTAATTTAGGAAAAGCAATCTCCAAGTACCCATGGTCATACTATTAAATTTGAGATGGTTTGCCTTCTGCTGAACTCTTAAGTGTCTGCTTCAATGAACTGTGTACATTTTTTTTCCTGTTTATTGTATTAATTTGTAATGCATATATATTTTGCTTTTTGATGGGCAGGGGGAAATTTTCTTCATCTGAGAGTTAAAAAAAGACTTCATAGTTGGAGGAAAACCTCAACTTACACCACACAAAAATTCCCTCTAACTCATATTTCAATTAGTGATCATCCAACATTTTCTTTATGGGAATATGCTATGGGCTCCTAAGGTAGCCCATTCTACTTTTGGAAAACTGACTGTTAGGAAGTTTGTCCTTATTTCTTGTTTTAATCTGCCTCTTTGCAATTTGTACCCATTGCTCCTGGTTCTGCCTTGTTTTAATCTCTTATGTGACTGCCCTTGAAAACAAATATTATGCTATTCCCCTTTACCCCCTCTCAGTCTCCCTATCCTACCCCTCACTCTCCTCAGGAACCCAGGTCTAAATTTCAGATTCTTTTAATCAATAATTATGCAAGATGAATTCAAGCAAGGTATTTTGCTAATGGGGCTTCCACGCTTCTGATTGCCTTCCTAAATGGCCTTCCTAAAATGACATCCTGGAATTAAACAACAGTTCATATATGATCTCACCAGGGCAGATTCTAGCAAGATTTTATACAAAGCAGCCTTTTAATTCATTCAACCTTTTCGTTTCATGTTTTTGCCTGATTGAACTTACCGTACCCTAAAACCTCCAAATCTTTTTCTAGCCAGTTAATAAAATCATAGAGCTTAGTGGTATCGTGGATATAATTTAATCAAATTTTCTCACTTTTAGATGAGGAAACTTGTTCCTACAGAGATTAGTGGTTAGTGGGAGACTAAATATAAAGTTCCCTAATTCTTTATCCAGTATTTCTGTACCAAATGATACAAATGATTTTTTAAAGCTTAAAAGTAATGAAATTGAATCATCTAGACTGATATTTTAAATGCACTCTTCTTGGCTAATTTAAATAGTT
>JAQQSV010007675.1:0-13961 GCA_028646515.1 Pseudochirops corinnae
TCGGTAGGGCAGGATGGATCTCCCAACCGCAGAGCCTGTGTATCTCAAGTTCCAGTTGGGTGTAGTCAATAATACTAATAATAATTGCATATATAGATAGATAGATAGATACACATTCATAACATTTGATTATGGAACTCCAGATTCCAGATAGAAGTCTAAATCTTAATAATAATAACAATCACTTATGTAGTGCTTTAAGGTTTGCAAAGCACTTAATTGATAATCAACCAATAATCATTTATTAAATACCTACTATAAACCAGGAACTTTGCTAAGCAGTAGGTATAAGAAAAAAAGGGGCAAAAAATGGTTCCCGTCCTCAAGGAACTTACAATCTAATGAGAGAAATAATATGCAAACACATCTATACAAAGCAGGCTATATAGAGGATACGTAGAAAATAATTTAGAGAGGTAAGGCACCAACATTTTAAGAATTAATATTATTTCACTTTATCCTTTGTTGGAATAATCTTTTTTTTTATTCATTGAACTGTATCTGTCAGTTTCCTGCTCCAAAATCTCCAATGGTTATTTATTGTTGATTAAGTAAAGTTCTAATCTGTTTACCTGGCATTCAAGGCAATCTACTCTTTGGGGCCACCCTGCTATTTCATCCTTATTTCATATTTCTCCCTTCCAATCACCCTAGGTTCCAGCCAAAGTGTATACTTCTCTCTATTCCTCAAAAATATACTTTGTTTTCCTACTTTCTTACTTTGCTCACTATGCCTGGAATACACTCTCACCTCCCTGTCTATTGAACTTCTATAAAGCCCAGCTCAAATGTTGCTTCCTTCATAAAATCTTCTATGATCCACTGTCATTAACACCTTTCTGCCTCTGATTTCACATAGCACTTTTATGTGCCTCTCTAATTCACTCTAACTTATTATTGTATATTATGTATTTCTGCATAGGCCTTCTCCCTCCTGAACTGTAAATTCTCTAAGTCTTTGTTTTATCTAAACTTCAAATTAAGCCCAGAACCTAGCCTTAAAGGCACTTAATAAATGTTTGTTGAATTCAGTGAAAAATTATTTGAAATACATGAACATGGGAGATAAATAAACGAATGAACAACGCTGCCATGGAAATGCTATTATTAATCCCATTTTACAGATGAAGAAAATAAAGCAAAAAGAGGTTAAATTTCTTACCCGTGGTCACATAGCTAGTAAGTGTCTGAGGATAGATTTGAATTAGGTCTTCCTAATAACTCCAGGCTCAACATTCTAACCACTGTACCACCCACCTGCCTAGAAATCAGTTGTTAATATTATTAAATGAGAATTCATATTAAGATAAGTTATATAATATACTGTATTTCATGACATAACATGTGTGGAAAAAAATGGCTATATAAATATTATCAACAAATACTGTAACATATAGGAAGATGATATTGATCCACTTTCTTAATTTCAGAGCCATAGTATTTTTTATTGTTGTTGAGGGAATCACGTTTAAGTGACTTGCTCAGGGTCACACAGCTAGTAAATGTCTGAAACTGGATATGTACAAAGGTCCTCCTGATTCCAGGACTGAGAGCAATAACATTTTGAAAAGACTTTTAAAATCAAGGGGGAAACCTATGAACTGTCAGACTTTTCCTTTGGGCTCTGTGGGGGCAGGATATCATGCGCTATAGTACTAGAAAAGAAAGCCAACTCTCTCTTCTCTTTTCTGCAGAAGAAAGGAGACAATTTCTCATTGACATTATCGCACAAAAACCTTCACTCTGTGATGGTGTAGAAATGTACAAATTATGGGTAAGAGACTTATATTGATTATATCAGCCAACTTGTTGCTTTTTTTTTTTTAACAAGAAAACAGCTAAGTAGCCAATAAAGTTGATACCTATTCTAGACAGACAGAGACAGTTTGGTGTGTTGGAGAATGCTGGATTTGGAATAATGTATCTTGGGTGAAAATCTCAATTGTCATTTAATAGCTATGCGTCTCCGCCTCTCTAGGCCTCAATTTTTCTCAAATGTAAGATGAGGAAGTTGAAGTGATGTGACTTTTGAGAATCCTTCCAGCTTTAAATCCATGATCCTATGATCCTAAAGTAGAATATATGTAATATTTATAAAGTACTTAGCACAATTCCTACTTCTTAGTAGCCACTATATAAATGCTAACTATTACCATCATCATCAGTTAGGTCAATGGTTCTCAACCTTCCTAATGCCGTGACCCTTTAATACTCGTAAGTGGGCATATCTGCATGTGGGCGGACCCGCCTGGAGACAGATAGAGGAGCGGTGTCTTGGTTCCTAAGACCATGGGAAATATGTTTTCCCATGGTCTTAGGCGACCTCTGTGACCCCTGTGAAAGGGTCGTTCGACCCCCAAAGGGATCGCAACCCACATGTTGAGAACTGCTGAGTTAGGTATAAAGGTAGAACTGAGTTCTTCTATTGCTTAATTGTTTATGGTACCTCAAAGTACACATTGAAAAGGGTACATAGATCAAATCTATTATGATAAATAATATTATAATAGGTACAATGGTGTAGTAGATAGGGAGCTGGCCTTCAGGAAGACCTAGATTCAAGTCTTGCTTCTGGCTAATACTGAGAGCTGATCATGTGACCCTGGACAATAAGACACTTGACCTCTCTAGGCTGTAGGCTGAAGTTGTCAGACTTGTGGTCCATGAGCTACAAGTTGTCCCTGACACTTTTGTAGAACCAGATTAGGATGTAATTGGGAAATAGCTAACAAAATAAATAAAAATACAATGAAACATAATATTAATTCTTTTAAATAGTTTTCTAAGTCAATATGCAACTCTAAGGATTTGTTTCTGTTTGAGTTTGATGCTACTGTTCTAAGCAACTCTCTATGACTCTTTAAATTACACCTAAGGTGTTGATTTGAATTGATCGGAGTTTCTTCATATGGGAGTTCTCTTTATTAATTAAATCACAGATCCAGGGCCTATCCCTCCCCCTATGCCAACTGTTATGATGAAAATACTCATATAACAGGAATTCTATTCAATCTAACACGTCTTTATTAAGCACTGATTATGTGCCAGATACTGTGCTAGAGATGAAAAAAAAAACACAGCCCAAAATTTAATAGTTTCTTCCCTCAAGGAACTTGTATTCTTCATCAAAAAAGATCTCTAAGTACCAATCAACTGTCCTTTGTTCAAGGATTTTCCACTGAATTCAACAAATGTTTATGGCACCAGGTCCTAGGTTTAATGCAAAAGTTTAGATAAGACAAAGACTTAGAGAATTTACAGTTCGGGAGGGGGATGACATGTACAGAAACATAAAAATACAGTAACAGGTTATAGTGAATTAGAGAGGCACATACAAGTGCTATGTGACATCAGAGGCAAAGTATTAATAAGGGAGAGATCATAGAAGTTTTCCTAAAGGAAGTAGCATTTGACCTGGGCTTTATAGAAGGCAAATAGGTGAGAGCATTCCTGGCATACTGAGAAAAGTAAAAAAGTGGTAAGACAGTGTATTTTCGAGGATATAGTTTGGCTGGAGCTTAGGGTAACTAAAAGGGAGAAATATATAATAAGGATGAAACAGCAATATGGCCCAAAAAAGCAAATTACCTTGAATGCCAGAGAAAGTGGTTAGAACTTTACTTAGTAAATAACCATTGCAGATGTTGGAACAGAGAAATGAAAGGACCAGATTGATATATAAAAAAGATTATTCTAAATATTGTGCTATAAGAAATGAGGAGGAGATGGGCTTCATATTTACCTGGAGAAGCTTATACAAACTGATGCTAAGTGAGAAGAGCAGAACCAGGAAAAATTTGTACACGATCACGGACACATCATATGTGTGACGACCAACTTTGATAAACTGGACTCTTCTCAACAACGCACAGTTATAAGACAACTCTAAAAGTCCTTCAGGGTGGAAGAAGATGTCTACATTCAGAGAAAGATCTAGAAAGAACAGAGTTTAAATTGAGACTGAAGCAATCTACATGCTATTGTTCTTTTCCGTGTTTGGTTTTGTTTCCTCTTTCCCATTGTTCACTCCATGGGTTACAACCCTTCTTTACAACCAGACTGTTGTCCAGTGTGAAAGTATTTGCAGATCCTATATTTGATTGCATGCTGCCATGGGTGGGGGCGGGGGAGAGGGAGGGAAGAAAATTTGAAACTCAAGGGATTATGGAACTGAATCTTGTAAACTAAAAGTAAATAAACAAATCCATTAAAAAATAAAATTAAAAAAAAGATTATTCCAGCAGTGTTATAAAAGATGGATTGCAGAGGAGAGAGACTAGGAAAAAGAGACACAAATGTGTGAGCCTTGAGAGTAAAGGAGATTATCAAAGGGAGATAATATAGAAAAAGAAAAGAAGGCCAAAAACAAAGTCATGTGCAATGCCTTATCTTCAGAGTTCATGAAGAAGACAAAAACAGAGATAGAGAAGTTAAAGAGGTAAGAGGACCAGGAAAGTGTCATGTCTTGGAAGTCTAGGGAGAAGAAAGTATCTCATAATAGGGGTGGGTAGTAATTAACATCAGATGTTGAAAAGAGAGGCCCAAGAAGGATTAGGACAGAAAAAGAAAAAACATTCGATTTGGCAATTAGGTCACCGGTGGTCGCTTTTGTATGATGGTAGAGTCAGAAGTAAGACTGTAATAAATTGAGAGTTGGTGAGGTAGTAGAGGCATCAGCTTTAGAAAACCTTTTTAGGAAGTTTGATCATGCAGGGAAGGAAAGAGAAGAATAGTAGCTGAATATAGGATTTTTGAAAGTGGAAACTAAGAATTATCCTTACCTGTTTATATGACTTTCATGAGTTCCTTGTGTTTCCCCCCATTATTCCTATGGGATGATATAAAGACTGTCCTATATCCAATAAATATTGTCAGCACAGGAGCTAAGGGCCCTTTTACTCATATTTGTAGAAATATAGATGTATGAGTGTTCTAATATTCCCATGGCATATCCTGGGTGAGAGCATGAGCCAAAGAATGATATATTAGAAACAAATTAGAGGGGTCATTGGAGATGAAGTATGAGAGAATCAGGAAATGTCAACTATCACAAATTAATTAATGTTTTCTAAAAGTTTGCTTTTAAAAAATCAAATGTTTGGAACTTGGAAATAATTTCTTATGGAAGCAATGTGTTAAATCTTGGTTAAATTCCCAGGCCAGCTAACAAAAGCCTATTTAATCCATAACATAGTTGGACTATAATTCTAATATTAGCATGAATTTCTCAATTCCAGAAGTGAATTTCCCAGCTCAAACTATACAAAAATATATAAATTGTCTATACTATACTCTTCATAGTTGTCATCATGAGGGCACTCAGTGGAGAGGGTACCAGGAGCTGGGGAGAATGAGGAAATAGGGATAAGGAGGAATAAAGAGAGAATGATGAGATATGTCTAGAGAAATTTAGAATTTGAAGGAAGCTTAGAAGTAATTTTGTCTTATATCATTATTTTACAGAAAAGGAAACTGAAGCAACTTGCCCAAGGCTGTCCAGCTAGTAGGTACCTTAAGCAGGAATCAAATCCAGGTCCTCTGAATCCAACTAAAGTTTTCTTCTCATTGCAGTTTAGGATTTTATACTTTTTATAAGTAAGGACTTTTGGTAATAAAGGTTTTGCAGACTGGTAAAAATTTTAATGTATTGTCGCCAGTCCACAGACCTGGGACAATGCCCTAAGCTTTTCCTGTTTTTCACAGATTGTTCCTTTTCCTCTGCATCTGATCCCACAGGTTCTCAAAACACTACAGGTTGTTTCACAATAGTTTCCATCAAACAAGGATGTCAGCATAGCAGTATGGGTGCTGGTTACTGAAAAGTACTTGGTTGTTCATCATGGCATGTGTGAAATTATAATGTCAACAGTTTAAATTTTTATTCTGGCTCCTTAGACCACTTCAGTCATCTCTCTAATCTCATCCCATTTCATATGCTGCTCAGTTTCTCATCATTGCAGTTGATGGAATAGAAGCATAAGATTTTTAAGTGGAAGGGATCTTTAACAAGATTTAATTATTTTGAGTAAGACTAAAACAAGGAATAGACCACCTAGATTTTATCCTTCCTAGCATGCTTTTTTTCTTCCTTGAGTTCCCTGTGAAGTTATCTTGCTTTGGCCACAGTCCCAGGGGTGGGTTGTAGAGGCTATCAGAGGTCCCAGTGTAGTTGGAGTTAATTTCCAGTTAATCTGTGATCTAGAGATAGGCTCCAAGACTACAGATTGTAATCCATCCATGTTAGCCTAGCCCATGTGACTTGTCTTTTTTCTCTTCCATGTTTTTACCACAAGAGTGCAAGCTTTCCACTTGGTGTGCTTCAGGTCTTAACAGTGGCCAATCACGGGTATTACACATGATTAATTATTCATAGGTCAATAGGATAAATGAATTGAAGGTTGAGGTTCACAAGGTTTTACGACAATTGATACTAAGAACCTACTCAATCTCCTCTCCTTCCTCTCACCATATCCCACTCCACAACTATGTGCATTTGTAGTCTGCCTGCCTTCTTTCCCTCCTTGTCATATTATGTCTGTGCTTATCTTTGTCTTCTCTTGCCTTTCCCCTTCCTCACCCTCACTTTTCCCTTCCCTTCTTTTTTATTTGCTCTTTGTCTCTTCCTCTTTAACTAGAAATAATAGTGAATTTCAGTGTATACTTATACTGTAACTTTATGCAATTATGTTTCATGTTCCTATCCCAGAATTTTAAAAATAAGTACTTTTTTTTCTTTAAAGAGAAAGCAATATAAACAAACTATTTTTTAAACTTAGGATCATATATTTAGAGGTCATTTAATCTAAACACTATCATTTGCCAGAGGGTTAAGTGCACTGCCTAGGTCCTACAGATAAGTGGAAGAGCTGAAATTGCAATCCATGTTATTTGACTCCAAAATTGATGCCTTTTGAACTGAATTACACTATTTCATGTAATGCTGTAATTCAGTGACCCTTCAGAGTCACAAGTTTTTCTCTCCCAAATGTACCTACGTGTATTACTGTATAATACAACTATCCTTTATGCCACAGTGTCACTGTTACTTTTTTCCTAATGAAAGAGTTCCAAAAATTTATTTGAAAGACAGACAAAAAGAAAAATGAGGATTTTTCCATCTCTGTTTACTAAAAGAGTAGAAAGAATGTGA
Organism: Pseudochirops corinnae; assembly: GCA_028646515.1. Lineage (NCBI taxonomy): Eukaryota > Metazoa > Chordata > Mammalia > Diprotodontia > Pseudocheiridae > Pseudochirops > Pseudochirops corinnae. The sequence continues at coordinate 7,151 of JAQQSV010007675.1, forward strand.
ACAAATTGGGTATTCTGAATCTCCTTCCAAGTCATATCATTGTTATCCAAGAAGCCATGGAATCATCTGGCCTCTGGTGTTTCATCCTGTATGCCTGCATTTCCTCTTCTGTAGGCTCTTGGGCTTCATATATGCTGTTGTAGGGCCTCCTTCTTATCTTACTACATGATCTCCTTGTAATGGAGGAGGCAGTTCTGCTCAGCATTTAATGCATTTCTTCAGTTTTTTATGTTTTTTTTTTCTTTTCCCTCACTGTCTAAACTACTCTTCCTATGTTTCTTCTTTTTCTCTTTTCTGTTTCTCGTGGTGAAGCTTCATCAGAGTTTTTGGTCTGCTCATTTGCTCTTCTCCCATGGCATCATCAAGAATATATTGATCTGCGATAGTAATTTCCTTCTCAACTTCTCTACTACAAAGGAGTGACAGTACTTGTACTCCCATCTACCTTCTTTCCAATAGGTACCCCAGTTATGTGTATAATTGCTGATCTTGACATCCTCCTCATATTTAAAAGCAGGCAAAAGCTCACTCTTGTCCTTTGATGTCTTGAATAAAATTTCTTATAGTCTTCTGTTTGGGCTAACAGTATCTGGGCCAGGCAGGGGAAGGAGGGAGCACATCCAGGTGTTCTTGACTTTCATACTTCTGTGAATGCTTTCTGTTGTTCTTTGAAATCTTCTTTCTTGACTTTAAATATTTATATAGCAACCCCAGTTTTGTTGGATCTGCATGGAGATGCACTTCAGGCTCTTTGTCATAAGCCTCCCAGGCAAGCAATTATATTTGTGCAATTAAAATTGTATCTCCAGTGTGTCAAAATTGTCTCCTGTACTTAATCAGGACTCCTTCCTGAATTGATATAAGGATTATCTCTAATTACTCTTGTTTTTGGATCGTAGTAGACAGAATTGGGATCTAAGTTTCATAAATATTAGCAATGTCTTCTTGAACACTGTTATTGTCTCTTTCCCTCTGATAATTTGGTTCTTTTCCCCACTAATATTTTGGGGAATTCACTTGATTCACTAACTTTACTGAGGCTAATTTTTCCTGTAGCTTTTGAGCATATATTTAGTGTATATTTAGCCAGATCAACTTCAGCATATTCTTCTACAATCTTCATATGTTATTCTAAGCTGAAGTTGGATGTATTCATTTGTGATATTTTGTAGTCACAATATTCACTTTTTTGTCCTTCTTATGCCTGATGATCTGTACTCTTTTTGTTTCTCAGGTTGGGGTCTCTGATGATTTTGTGTGGGTCTTTTTGCTGGAGCTATATGCCATGAAGATTGATATCTTTTCCTTCCTCATCTACTTCAGCTGGGGCATTTGGCTCTTCCAAACCATGTCACTTGATCCCCAGGGAAAAGGTGCAGTTCTGGGTTATCAGGCAGTGTCACTGCTTCCTGGGAAGGCCTGAGAGGAGATCCATTGATCCCGACCCTGACCCAGACATGCTTCTACAGTGGCTAAGTCTTGTGTGCTTCTGTGACACGTTTACCTCACTGTTGCTTGTAATATGAAGTAAGATGGGTCATGCTTTTATTTTTCTTCATCTCTTCAGACCTCACATATCTTTTTATCTGTTTTTGTCTTAATTGTGATGAAATGTCAAATGAAGCATTATTAGATTTTAAAAATAGATTTTTTTTTTGCTAAATGTAAATTTCATATGTTGCCATTTAAGATTGGTGATAATGGTATCTCCTGATTTTTATCCATGGCTTTTATCGTGGGCTATATGTGTAGAAGAACTTGTAATTTCTTCATACATCAAAAGCTTCTTTGAGCTTCATATTCTATCCTGCATTGATTTGTCTCTTAATTTATAATAAAAGATTTTAAAAATTGTTTCATAGTCATTCAACTCTTTATTTTTGCTAATAGCATCAAACTTTCAATTTTTATTTGAAAACTTTATAAATTGTAATCAAGAGAAATGGTAACATGTTTGAGACCATTTATCAAAAGATCAGTTCTTTTGTGAAAGAATGTTCCAGGAAATAAATATTTTCTTTTTAAAAAATGTACATTTATAATCGTAATAAGAAGAAACTGAGTGGCAAAGACATTTTAGGCTAGGTATCAGAATTGTTGCAATTTGATGTTCTTACTATAAGTCCTAGGTCTGATCCATAGCTTTTGAAATTTATAAACTTGATTTTTATCACTTTACTTGAGAGTGATTAGGTTCTGGGGAAGTTATTTACATGACTTAAATTCACAAGAAACTAGTCGATAAACCACAGTACTAATTTGTTAATTTATAATGGGGTATATAACTTTTGATTGCCCAGTGTAATTATATTTCTTATCTAAATCACTAGTTTCTGGTATTTTGGCCCCAAAATTTTGTAGGAGAAAGAGATTGTATTCCTTTAGTCACCCAGGGAGTAAAAGAGATAGCTCACCAGTTGGGATGTGTATGTGCATGTGTATTTATTTCTTTGTGTGTGTGTGTGTGTGTGTGTGTGTGTATACACAGAGACATGCACATATGTATATGTACAATCAACTTTTTGTTTGTAATCAACAGTTTGTGACTCCATCTTACCCATCACCAGAATTAAGTGGCTGTTTTTATTGCTTCCCACTTCCACTCATATCCCTGAAGTTGCGTTTCTTCTTTAACAAGTCAGTCCTGATTGGCAACTTGGGAATAATGATTCTGTTCATAGGACTGTTATTTAATACTATAGGTTTCAAAGGAAATAGGTTGTGCAATCTCTGCCCTCCAGGCATTTATAGTATATTTGGGGAGGAAATGACAAAGCAGTTTATAAACCTATATGATGCTCTCAGACTCCCAGACCCTTCCATAGTTCTCTGATTTCATTGATTTGGAAGTTAGCTCCAATGATGTAGCTCACAACCTGTCATTGCCTGCCCACCTCATGCAACTCTTGCTCATGTTCTCATGTGAATTCAGTAAAGAGGGGCTACCTAAGGAGCTAGGGATCTTCCTTTACTGTCCTTCCTCATTCTTATCATGTAGCCAGTGTCTCTCCTCTTCTTATCATGCATTTTCCTGATGAAATCCCTTTTTCTTTTCTTTCTTTGAACTTCCTTATTGGTTATACTTTTGCCACCTGCTTAAACTCACCACTGTGCCTCTCCACTGTGATTTTTTAAATTCAAATTCATTTCAAATTTCAATATTTTAATTTTTTAAGAACTCTTGTGTTCTATGTCTCAAAGCCATACAGCATAAGCCAAATGTTGGTATTAAAACCATAAGATCTTTGTTTCTGGGAGAAGCTAGACATCATTAAGGAAACTTTGAAATTTCCTGTGAGCAATGTAGTCTTCTCTTCTCTTTTTGTTTAATTCTGGACCAAACTTGTTCATTTGCACTGTCTGTTCCAGATATACTTGGTTGGAGTAGATATCTCCCTAACTCACTGATAGGTTTGAGGCCTGTCAGTTATACCTTCAACCTGGTTTAGCCTGTCAGTTGAGATGGTTTTACTGGACTGTGGCTGCTGAAGTGAAAGTTTTGGGTGACAGGTGGACACCAAAGGTGGATAAGCAGCCTTGAAAAGAGCTCAGCAAGCCCTTACAGCAGAGGTGCTAATCTTTCCTTAACACTCCATACACCCAGATATACTTATAAACTCTGTAGGTCATTCATGCAATTGCATGTTATAATCTGAGCAATAGACATTATTTTTAAATTTTTCCTGTGTAATTGGTTAAGTCAACTTCTTTTGAGTGGTTGTAGATCCCTTCTAAGAGGCTTTTCAGTGTTCTAGGATTTATTACAGTGCAATGTTCCAATACACTGTCATCTCTAAACAGGATCGTGTGGAGAACCTCAACCTTCACAAGGAATCTCTCTTCAATTTAGACTCTATATTGGATCTCCTTTTTGTTTTATGTTACACTTGATATTTCTGACCCTCTGATCATATTTAAGACAATATAGTATAAATTGTGTACTTAGGTACTAAAAGGTCATGAAACAGAGGGGCTAATACTCAGGAGTATTCTATTTATGGTAGTTTTATGATTGCCCTACCAAACTTGATGCTTGGGATTATTATACAAACTCCCAGATTGCATTGGGAATACATTATCTATTCCTGATGCCAAGGCCATTGTTCATTACAGTGAGGCTACACATCCAATCCTAGTTCAGGAGTCCTGGATTTTCAGTATACCTGAGGTTGGGTAATTTTGAGCATTAAGATATTCTACCAAAAGAAGTATAATCATAATTCTGACTCAACTAGTCAGTAGAAGCTGCCATTATAATCAAGGTTGATACTTTTAACCCAGATGGGAGAATAATAACATTTGTTTTGTTCTCTATGTCAATGGTCCCTTCTCTTGCTATGAATAATTGAGTAAACTGTATAGTCACTTAGTATACTGTCACCTTTGATATATGCCATCTGTCACTAGATGTTACTAACCAGAAATCATCTTATGATGAAATTTAACCTTGATATATTGTCACTATTTCTTGGAAAGATACCATTTGTATATATACACTTATCTCCTTATTTACTTGTGCTCATTCTTTGATCTTTTCATCCATCGCCCATGTCACTTTCCCTATTTTCATCCTTTCTTGAAATGAATCATAGATATGTCTGTGCCATCATTTTCAGTCCTCTTGCTGATTCTATCAGTTGCTTCAGAAAAAATCATTCCTGAAATGACATTTTGTGAAGAGCAGCTATAATCCATAAATTTAATGACAAGAAAGTAAATATGAGTCAGCAAAGGATGGTAACAGTGTTATGGTTACTGGGAGAAAAGATCCAGTAATTCAAATAGCAGTTTGTGACAGTTTATCATGAGAAACTAAATGAAAGTACAAATTAGAAGGAGAAACCATGAGTTTAAAAATTAAGGTAATATTAACTATACATGTTATTGTTTCATCCTAAATGATTATATATAAACTTTATTATAATTTATCTTTTAATTTAATTTCATTAGTGCCTAATCAAGAAGATTTTTTCAAGTAGCTCATGAGTAGCTAAGTTTTTTTTCAACCTTTCATATATTCATTTTTCTTTTACTGTGTAGATCAAGCATGTGCTATAGTGATAGGAAACAACTCAGATGTCTACAATTCCTGAGATTTAGTGTTTGGCAAGTAGATTTCTGGGTATAGTCTTTATCTTTCTGTGACCTCAGCTCTCAGTCTTGACATAGGGTTTGTCTTCTTATGTCTCCTCTTTTTCATGGTGTACTAGTGATCTGGCTTCAGCCATTACTTATCGTTTTTTATTTGGGTAATATAACTTGCCAATGTTCTCCTCAGATCCCATAAATCCATTGTCTTGTTTTAGTCTCCAACTAAACTGCTCCAGTCTTACTTTTGCTAGATGAACAAGTTGAGGCAAGTAAATTTTTGTTTGCATACTTTTTATTTTCAAGAATGATCAAGTGTCTTTAGCTTTGTATCATGAAAAAATGATAAATGCTTATAAAATCTGACTATATGTAAAACATTATTCTATAGGTGAATTCAGTGGGCAGAAGGTTATAGAAATTATATGGATTTCCTTTGGTAATGGTGTAGTAATTCTAATTTTAATAATTATCCTACAGTCAATATTTATATAACATTTTAAGATTTATAAAGTACTTTGTATATATATATATATAGATAGATAGATAGATAGATACACAAATATATATATAATACACACACACATATGTATATGATCTCATTTGATTTCGAAGAATGGTAGCCAAAAGTTTTGTTTTGAGTTATAAGTAGGACAAATTTTTGTCTTGATATTTTCATTACCTTTTCTCATTTACCTTCACAGCATTTTTAAACTACCAAGTACACTTTCATTTAGTTTTTAATTTAATATTTTAATTTTTCCACAAGTGCATGTAAAACATTTTTTAACATTTATTTTCTTAAATTTTTTGAGTTCCAAATTCTCTCTCTCTCTCCCTTCCCCCCTTCATTGAGAAGGCAAGCTATTTGATATAGGTTATACATGTGCAATCATGCAAAACATATTTCCATGTTTACATGTATTTAAAGGAAAAACAGACATACTCCCATCCCCCCAGAATGAAAAAGGTAAAGGAAAAGTATGCTTCAATCTGCCTTCGGACTCCCATCAGTTCTTTCTCTGGAGATAGGTAGCATTTTTCGTCATAAGTCCTTCAGAATTGTCTTAGATCATTGTATTGCTGAGAATAACTAAGTCATTCACAGTTGATCATTATACAATATTGCTGTTACTGTATACAATGTTCTCCTGGTTTTGTTCATTTCACTTTGCATCAGTTCATGTAAATCTTTCCAGGACTTTCTGAGAGCATCCAGCCTGTCATTTCTTATAGCACAATAATATTCCGTCATAGTCTTAAATAACTTGTTCAGACATTCCCCCATTGATGGGTATCCCCTCAATTTTCAATTCTTTGCCATCACTTTATAAAAGAACTACTTACTATAAATATTTTTGTACATATAGGTCATTTTCCTTTTCCTTTTTTTTTTTTTAATCTCAGTAGTGGTATTGCTTGGAAAAAAGGTATGCATGGTTTTATAGTTCTTTGGGCATAGGTTGAAATTGTTCTACAGAATAGTTGGATCAGTATACAACTTCACCAACAGTGCATTAATGTCTCAATTATTCTTTTTGGTTTTTTAGAGCTTAAATTTTTATTTTCTTTTTTTAATATATTAATTTATTTTCTTGTTTACATCATTTGTTTCCACGAGATTTTGAGTTACAAATTTTCTCCCTATCTTTCCCCTACCCAACACCTCAAAACAGCCATCCCACTATATAACTCCTCCCCCAATCTGCTCTCTCCTATGTCC
>JAQQSV010007676.1:0-13960 GCA_028646515.1 Pseudochirops corinnae
TTTTATTGGCTTACTTATGTCCTTTCATTTTTCCAGATGCTCATGTCTGTCTGTTTTATTTTATGTTTTTACCATTTCAATGATACCTTCTTTTTACATAATGATAATAACTATTCTCTCTTTTCTTTTTTGTTTTGTTTCTTCTTTCTTATGGTTCATCCCATTGGTTATAATTCTGCTCTACAACATGACTAAAGTGAGGATATGTTTAATGTGAAGGTATATGAAGAACCTGGATCAAATTACATGCCATCTTGGGAGGGGGTGAGGTGGGTAAGAGAAGGAGGGAAGGAAAATTTGGAATGCAAAAGCTTGTGGAACTAAATGTTGTAAACTAAACATAAATTTATTTATTTTTTTTTATAAGAATATTATGCAGCATGGGGCCAAAACCAGATCCCTAGGATACTTCACTTGGGAAAATCTTTCCATGTTGAAAATCTTTCCATGTACCTTTTCAGTACAGTTATCCAATCAGTTCAGAAATCATCTGACTCCATTATCGTTTAATCCGTATTTCTTCATCTTTCCCATTCCATCATGCCACAGCTTTTGTGTTTGTCTCTATCTGTTTTTCCCTCTATTTCTTTGTCTCTATCTCTCTTTCTGTCTCTTTCTATTTCTGTTTGTCTCTCTCTCTCTGTGTTTCTGTCTCTCTTTGTCTCTGTGTCTGTCTTAATATCTACCTCTTTTTACCTTTTCTGTCTCAGTCTGCCTCTTTGTTTCTCTCTCTATCTCTGTCTTCTCTGTCTCTCTCTGTGTCTGTCTGTCTGTCTCTCCCTTCCTCTTCATGCCTGCCTCTTTTCCTTCTTTCTTTCTTCTCCTCATTGCTTCTATCCAGATAAATTCATGAAGTCCTGGAGGAGGATGCCATCTCCTCCCACAGCTATTGTTGCTTAGCCAATGTGTAGTCCCTGCTCCTTCCTCTCAGTCTGCTCTTACAGACATTTTGTACCTTTTTTCAAAACTTTTGGGAGGGATTCAAGTCTGCCTTCTGGATCAGAGAGCATTAATAGTCCAAATAGCTCTTAGGGAAGACAGAAAACACTTGTCCTCTGAATTACAAATCTGATAGTGCCAAACAGTTCTCAAACCTCTATTACACATTGGTAGGGCATCTTTATCTGAATATTATGCTGACATCTCAGACTCAACACATATACAATTGAGTTTGTTATCTTTTCCTTTTCAACCAAGACCTCCTCTTTTTTTTTTTTTTGGTGACTTTGCAATTTCTGTCCAATTCAGGCCCTTTCATTGTCTTTGTCTTTCATGTTGCTTGTTATGTGATCCTCAGTATGTCAACTTTTCCTCTCCCTGACTTCTTAGATCTAAAAGGTTCCCAAGTAATATTGATTTCACCTCTGTGGTATGTCATCACTGCCCCATCCTTTCTATGTCTAGAGCCACTGCTGTGGTGCACAACCTTATTATTTAGTATTTCCTACTTGACCCATTGCACTAGCTACTTCTCAATCTTTTCCCACTGTGATACTTTGTTCCACTTTGTCTGAATAATCTTCTTTGTATGTAAACCTGGAGATGCCACTCCTCCATACCAAAATCTTCATTGACTCTATAGACACTGGAAGCAATTTCAGATATTTTTATCTGTCATTCAACAACTTTGACAATCTGATGCTACCATTCTTTTCTCACTTTCCATAGTATTTCTTCCCTTCAAATACTATTTTAACCAAAATGGATCCACTAATCTGGACTTGGATTTCAAGGTACAGGAACAGTAAACTTATTGTCTAGCTGATCTAAATATGGGGTTCCTTGATAGTGGACACTTGAATTTAGTGGATAAAATATATTAAAATTGAGTAGTCTCTGACTATTTCCCCACTACCTGGGTTTCAGTATTGGTTCTATGTCTGAATAATGAAGAGGCACATGAAATAGGTATAAGAAATTGGCCCCAGAAATAAGCAAGCTAGTTCTGAATGGACTAAAGTATATAGAGTCTGTAGGGTTTTATGCCAAAGTGGAAATTTAGCAATCAAAGATAGGCAGACCAGAGCCATTTGTGAATATTTCAATTATGAGTAAGTCAGATATGAATAATCATAGGAGCTAGCAGAATTATTTAATATTAAGGACTATGCTTAATGGACTCATAAGTCTTTGTGGTTAGTTATGCCGATGTTTACACACACACACACACACACACACACACACACACACACACACACACCCTTCCAAAGACCCTACTTTCTAGGCAAGGGACCTAGTCTAACCAAACAACATCATTGCCCTACTCTCTGCACACCTGCCAAACACATATTGGGATGATGGCTCCAAGTCCCTGTTCACCTTGTGACTCTGAAATCCCGCCATTTTGAAAAGTCTATCCACAAGGTGTATTATCCTTTATCACCTAGACCCAACCCACATATCCTGGGAAATAATGACTTCCCTTCAGACCTCACACAGTCCTTTTTTTTAATAAATAAATCCCTTATATTATACCTTATATTCACATATAAGTTTAATGTTTACAAAATCGTTTCCTCCTCTAATGCCTCTGATAGGTAGTATAAGTGTAATGACATTATTTTATAAATGAATCAACTGAAGCTCAAAAAACTGCAAGATCACATAGCCAATGAGCTCCAATATCAGGTTCTGAACCACATCCTCTATAGATTCTTAATCTAGAACTCTTTTCCCTTTATAACAATCTGATTCTTCAAAGTAGGGAGCTACATGTCACACATTCTAGAAATAGAGAGTGCCAGAGGGTGGAGTCAATCTTTTTAAGCAGTCATCCAGATTCTGGATCAGGAAGGAGACCAACAGATTACTCAGGATATTCTATGTCAAAGTGTCAAGTCCATCAGCCAAAACACACACACATACATCACCAAAACTAGGCCAAGGTCTAGAAGATTGGAAGGGGGGGTGGAGTGGGGTCTCTCTTCTTTGCTGCCATTACATATATAATGATATTTAGTATACTTATCTATTTTTGTCAAATTTGTCTCTTCATAAGGCCAAGCACTGCATGTTATCTCAAATTTGTCTCCCTAATATTTTCTAACCCAGTACTCTACCCACATTAGACCCTGGATAAATGTTTTGAATGAATTAACAGAGAAAAACACTTCAAGTTGGAATTACAAGGCAAATCTGTGACTTTGGATTCTCTCTTATTATTGTCAGGGTCTCTGAGCAAAAGGACTGATACCCAACAATACATTCTCTTTAATTCAGGCTATTCACAGAAACATAAAGTACAAATTAGAGATATATCTGAATTATGGAATATTTTAAAGTATTTGGCATTTTATTACTTTCGAACACATGCAGCATTTAGAACTAGAGTAACAAAGTATAGCAAATTAGGTCCTTAGGGTAATTGATTTAAGAAATAGATAAGAATGATTTGTATCCAGCATATTAATTCTTTTGGAAATAAATGGGTACTTTTAATACATATGACAGTATCTGAAAATTTACCTTAAATAATTTAGACCTTCCCCCTAGAAACTTGTTTTTGCTCAATTTTCTTTTCATACCCATTCATGGATGTTACAGGAGGATAAATGCTATCTCTGGTTCTGATTTGGTTTAACCAGATTGGTGAGGCTTCACTATCAATTCTGGAGAGCTGATATATACAAATCTCATAATGTATACATGGCAACTTTTTTAGTCATATTGCTTATGAGGCAAATCCAGGCTGAATTTATTGGTATTGCCTGGAAAAGGACAAATTCTCTAGACATTTAAAGAAGATTGTACAGATACCTTGAAGACCATGTGGGCACTAGTAGTTGATGTTTGCTTGCCATCTGGAAAGAAGGTTCTTATTGCCCCAAAAATCTTCATGTTTAGCTTCTTTTTTAGAAAACACTGCTTTTGTCTTTCTGTAATTGGCTTGAATACAAGGTGAGCTGGAGAGCCAGAGCACTAGCAGACTCTGACCCTGGTGTATTTCAATTAAAATTGCCAGCCTCTTCCTTCTTTCCACCCTACACTTCCATCCATGGCCAGGCAAAAAACCCAATTAGTTATTAATTGATGTGCATTAAAATTCATTAACTCTGCATGTGAAGCCTAAGCTATAATTAACTGTCTTCTTTACCTTTTGTTCTATAATCTCTAGGCAAAAGGTTCCATTGTTTAATAAGAAAGAAGAGAAACACAATTTTGCCATAGATAGGAACAAGCCCCTGAGGAAGCTGGGTGAAATGGATATTCCCAGCAAGCTTGCTTGTCAGTTACATACTCTTCCTAGAAAAACTTCTAGTTTTACATTTAAGGAAGGAAAGTGTATTTTTATTTATGTGTTTTGTTTCAGGGCAGTAACCATTTTTTATTAGTACATGCAGATCTTACAAACATTCATACATATTTTTAAATTAGCCTCTATTTCCCCCAAACCAAAATCCATATCAAATTTCCTAATGATAGAATAGTTTTCCCTATTTGTAGTTTAAGCAGCCATTTGTAAAAATTTTCTCAATTTGGAGCCATCCTTATTGTAAGAGGGCTTTAAAAGAGGTCGATTTCTCCAAATCACAGCATTTTCTAGCATCAAAATGGATCCCAATCATCATCCAGTGTAACAAACATCTGAACAAGTGGCCTCACTGTAGCCTACACAAGTCACCCAGACTTTTCTTGACAATCACCAGAAAAGGAAAACTCTGTATCTCCAGAAATTCCATTAGGAGGTGACTTATTTGCACTTTGACAAAATAGAAGGAAGAAATTCACACCTTAGAAAGTGAGGCTTAGATAGTTCAATAGTATAGGAGAAATCCCTCATTGAAATTGCCTCCAAGGCAAAAACTGTATTATCTCTTTATCTCCAGCCACCAATCAGAGTAAGGCCCCAAGAGGAGTCTGGGGAATGTAACTGACTGAATCAAGTCTGATCACTTGAACTAGGAAGAGTGGTCAAATCAGAGCAGTTATAAAACTCTTAGCTCCTATCTGGACATGACAAACATCTGAGCCCAGGCTTTGAAGGAGTCAATGAAAGGAGGCTTTTGTAGATCCAAGACTTCATGGGATAATGGGACCTGGAACTCTAAAAGGAAAAAACCATTTGTTAGAAAGTAACCCAGTTCCTGAATTTTCCTATACATTTGGGTAGCAGGGATCAAAGTCATCTCTACCCCAGGCATCTGGCCCACCACAGCCAACCTAGATTGACTAATTAGTTTATTGGATTTTCCTTTCATGGTAGCTCTTGGACAACCCCAGACTACTTGTATATATTGATCACTCCTTAATCCCATTTAGATCACTGAATTAGATCACTTAATTAATTGGTAGTCCTTTCACTATTGCACCTGACCCAACCCAGGATACTTACCATTCCTTAATGCCATCCATATCTTTTCACTGTCCTTTCATCAGTCTTACCCCCATGAAATTGGAATCCTGCCCACTTCCATTGGCTCTACAATAAACTTTGCCATTGACTGGAAGAAAGTTTTTGTGCCTGAATTCATTCCAGGTAGATGCTATCCAGTGTCCTGACATTTCAGAGCTCCCAGCAACCCCAAACCGTAGCAGACTAAGTCACTGCCTTAGCTGAAAGAATACAGTAGCACTCCAAATTGAAATTTAAAAATAAAAACAAACAAGATTTCCAGTGACAAAGTGGATAAACACATTTAATCAAGTTACCAGGCCCTAAAAGGAGATAGCCTAAGCTAAGAAACTTTTCTATCAACAATGCCACACCCAAGAATGAAATTTTCAAGGGCCATGCTGAGGAAGAACTGACACTATCAAGGTGGAGAGTGCTAACTTCTCTTGGCTACATCTTCCCTGTATGTTGGGCTTTTTTTGATCTTTGTCCTTTGAGTATATTTCTACTCTTGCCCTTTATCCACTTTTTATTTGCAAGAAAATGTCTCCCTTAATTTTTTTTTTGTGGGAGGGGAGGATTTATGGAAATGTTTTAATTAAAAGCCTTTGCTAAAGAACTGAATCTATTAAGTGATTGTCAAGGAGAAGTATAACAGTGGGGGATCCTATGTGTAGCATAGGTACTTATGATACCCCTACAACTCTGAAAGCAGTAACAGCCACCACTCTAGGGATCAAACCTGTGGATTTCTCTTTTTTTTTTCTTTGTTTAAAAATGTATTTATTTATTTTTTAACTTCTATAAGATATTGAGTTCCAAATTTTATCCCTGTCTCTCCCTTCACCCCACCCCAAGATGGTTTGTAATTTGATATAGGTGCTACATATACACTCATATTAAACCTATTTTCACATTAGTCATGTTATAAAGAATTAGAACCAATGGGAGAAACCATGAGAAAGGAGAAGAAAGAGAGAGAGAAAGAGAGAGAGAGAGAGAGAAAGAGAGAGAGAGAGAGAGAGAGAGAGAGAGAGAGAGAGGGAGAGCACAAATAAAATACTTCAATCTGCATTCAGACTCTATAGTTTTTTTTTTTTCAGGATGTGGTCAGCAAATTCCGTCAGGAGTGTTTTGCAGTTGTCTTAGATCCTTGCATTGCTAAGAAGAGAGAAGTCAATGAAAGTTGGTCAATGCACAATGTAGCTGTGACTCTGTGCAATGTTCTGCTTCTGCTCACTTCACTCAGCATCAGTTCATAGAAAGTTTTTCTTTATATGTTTTTCCAGGTTTTTCTGAAGTCTACCTTCTCATCATTTCTTATGTATAGTAGCATTCCATTACATGCATATACCAAAACTGGGTATTGAGAGTTCAAGCCTACCTCGTCCATGGCATCATGTATGATAACTATACCACAGAGTGATTTCTCTATTTTCTCATTCTGTTTGTATAGAGCTATATCCCTAAAATTTGTATTCTGGTGTAGATGCTATATTTTTTGTCACACAAATTAGTGTTTGATACATACACATATATGTGTGTGTGTATCTATCTATCTATCTATCTATCTATCTATCTATCTATCTAATTACATTCTCTAATTATTTCACAGGCTTATATTTCATTAATAAAACTATAAGCTATTGAGAAAAAGGAATATATCTTTATATGTGAGGTATTCCTACTGGCTCATTCTCCAAAATGTCACTTATACTGGTAGGTTGAGTTTCTACAGAGTAACTAACAACTTCTTCCCTTAGGATAAAAAATATAACCTAGAGGGACTTAACATAAATTTTTAAAATTATTATAATTATTTATTTTTGTCTGAGTCATATTTTATTTTATTCTTAATAATATTTTATTTTCCCAATTACATGCCAGGACAACTTATAGCATTCACTTTTACAAGATTTAAATTCCATTTTTTTCCTTCCATCTCCTCCCCTTTTCTGAATATGGTAAACAATTTGATCTAGGATATACATGTGCTATCATGTAAAATATATTTCCATATTAGTCACAGTTGTGAAAGAAATAACAGATCAAAAGAAAAACAAACACAAACAATAAAGTAAATGAAAAAAATATGCTTTTATCTGCATTGTCCCTCGGTTCTTTTTTTTATTCTGTGATTCTTTTATATCCTATTTATTTATTTATTTTAAGTTTTCAACATTCATTTCCACAAGATTTTGAGTTACAAAATTTCTCCCTGACTTTCCCCTACCCTCCATCCCCAAGATAGAAAGCCTACTGAATACCCCTTCTCCCAATCTGTTCCTTTTTATATCTTATTCCATCCCCCTCCTCTAACTTTCTAGTAGGGCAAGATGGATTCCTATACCTCAGTGCCTGTTTATCTTATTTCCCATTTGCATGTAGAAGAAATAAATATTTTTAATATTCGTTTTTAAAACTTTGATTTCTAGATTACTTCCCCTTTCCCTCCTCATCCATGTCCACTGGGAAGACAAGCATTTCAATATAGGTTGTACATGTATAGTTACGCAAAATGTTTCCATAATAGTTACATTGTCAAATACTAACTTTATTTCCCTCCATCCTATCCTGCCCCTATTTATTCTATTTTCTATTTTGACCCTGTCCCTTTTCAAAAGTGTTTGCTTCTAACTACCATCTCACCCAATCTGCCCTCCCTTCTGTTATCCCTCTCTTATCCCCTCTCCTCCTACTTTTCTGTAGAGTAAGATACCCAATTGAGTATGTATGCTATTCTCTCCTTGAACCAAATTCAATGAGAGTGAGGTTGACCCATTCCCTTTCACTTTCCTGCTTCCCCTCCATTGTAACAGTTTTCTCTAGCCTCTTTTATATGAGATAATTTACCCTATTCTATCTTTCCCTTACTCCTTCTCCCAATATATTCCTCTCTCACCTCTTAATTTTATTTTTTAGATACCATTCTTTCACATTCAACTCATCCTGTGCCCTCTAGTTATACATGCACACATGTATATACACACTCACATATGTATTTATACATGCATACACTTCTATACATACATGTAAATGTATGTACACACATATATAAATTCCCTTCAACTATCTTCAAACTGAGAAAAGTCTCATGAGTTACAATGATCATTTTACAATGAAGGAATGCATTTCAACTTTAGTAAGTTCCTTTTGATTTCTTTTTCCTGTTTATCCTCTCATGCTTCTCTTGCTTCTTGTATTTGAAAGCCAATTTTCTGTTCGGCTCTGGTTTTTTCATCAAGACCACTTGAAAGTCTCCTATGTCATTGAATGATCATATTTTCCCTTGAAAAATTATACTTAGTTTTGCAGGGTAGGTGATTGTTGGTTTTAATCCTAGCCCTTTTGACCACTGGAATATCATATTTCAAGCCCTTCAATCCCTTAATGTAGAAACTGCCTGATCTTGTGTTATCCTAATTCTGTTTCCACAATACTCAAATTTTTTCTTCCTGAGTGCTTGTAATATTTTCTCCTTGATCTGGGAACTCTGGAATTTGTTTATAATATTCCTAAGAGTTTTCTTTTTGGGATATTTTTCAAGAGGGGATAAGTGAATTCTTTCCATTTCTATTTTGCCCTTTGGTTCTAGAATATTAGGCAATTTTCCTTGAGAATTTCTTGAAAGATGAGGTCTAAGCTCTTTTTTTTTTATTATAGCTTTTAGATAGTCCAATAACTTTTAAATGAATTCTCCTAGATCTATTTTCTAGGTTTGTGGATTTTCCAAAGAGATATTTCACATTGCCTTCTATTTTTTTCATTTGTTTGGATATATTTTATCTAAATATAAAGTCATTAACTTCCATTTGTTTCTATCTAATTTTGAAGGAATTATTCTCTTCAGTGAGTTTTTGAAATTTCTTTTATATCTGGCCAATTCAACTTTTTAAGGCATTCTTCTCCTTATTGGCTTTTTGGGACTCTTTTGCCATTTTAGTTATTCTATTTTTTAAGATGTTATTTTCTTCAGTATTTTTGCGTCTCCTTTAGCAGGCTATTGACTTGATTTTCATGATTTTCTTTCATCATTCTCATTTCTCTTCCCAATTTTTCCTCCACTTCTCTCACTTGATTTTTAAAATCCTTCTTGAGTTCCTCCATGCCCTGTAATCAGTTAATATTTTTCTTCAAAGCTTTTGATGTAGGAGTTTTGTCTTCATTTTCTTCTTCTGGTGCCATGTTTTGATCCTTTTTGTCCCCCCAAAAAGCATCCTATGGTCTGATTGCACTTCCTCTTCTTGCTTATCTTCCAGACAGTTACTTGAATTCTGAGCTCTTTGACACAGTAGAACTCTACTTCCAGGGTGGAGAGAGTTGTGTCTCAAATTGTTGGGGTTTTCACAGTTGTCAGATCAATGAGGAGGGTGCCCTCTTTACAGCCACAACAAGTTTTAGCATGCTGGCCACACTCCCCAGGTCTACCACCTGGGACTGAGACCCAGTTCCAAGCAGGTCAAAGTAAGAGCAATTACCCTCTGAATGGTCAGTTGGTCCCTCTATAATCTGCAGGAAGGAGCTCCAGGAGCAGCCATGCAGCAGCAGCTGCAACCACCACACCACTGCTACCTCTTGCCCTGCAGGCAGGGGCCAGATCATATTTTTCTATCACTCAATTCCAACAGAGTTCCCCACAGACCTTTTACTTTTTCTTTGGTGTTTATGGGTTGAGAAGTCTGGAAACTACCTCAGCTGCTGGTGATTCAGTCTCCTGAAGTCTACTCTGGCCAGTCTGGGCCACGGATTAGTGCCAGCTCTGGCCCTAGGTGGCTCACCTGGTACTGTGCTTGGCTCCCAGCTCAGTGTGATAGACCCTTCTGTTCAGCCTTCCAGGCTGTCTTCAGCAGGAGATTTTTTTCTCTCTGTCACTTTGTGGGTTCTGTAGCTCTAAAATTTTAGAGCAATTTTTTTTTTGTACAGGTATTGGAGGTGGTTGGAGAAGGAGCTGAGAAAAGTTCCTGCTTTTACTCTGCCATCTTGGACTTTATCAGTTCTTAATCTGGATGTGAATAGCATTTTCTTTCATGAGTCCTTTGTGCTTGTCTTGGATCATTGTATTTTTGAGAAGAACTGAGTCATTCAAAGTTGGTTATCACAAAAATGTTGCTGTTACTATGTACAATATTCACCTAGTTCAGCTCATTTCACTCAGCATCAATCCAAGTAAGTCTTTCCAGGTTTTTCTGAAATTTGCCTATTCATCATTTGTTATAGCATAATAGTATCCAATTATATTCATATGTCATGGCTTGTTTGGTCATTCCCCAATTCATGGTCATCCCCTTGATTTATAATTCTTTCCACCCCAGAAAGAGCTGCTATAATTTTCTTTTTTCTTTTTTTTGGGGGGAAAGGAAGGGAATTGGGGTTAATGATTTGCTCAAGGTCACATAGCTGGTAAGTGTTAAGTGTCTGAGGCTAGATTGGAATTCAGGTGCTCCTGACTCCAGGGTAGGTGCTCTATTGACTGTACCACCTAGCTACCCCCTCTTTGAATATTTTTGTACAAATATGTTCTTTTACCCTTTCTTCCATCTCTTAAAAAGTATCCACAGTTTTATATCCCTTTGTCCATAGCTCCAATTCTCCAGAATGGTTGGATTAGTTACCAACTCCACCAACAATCCACTAGTGTCCCCATTTTTCCATATCCCTTCCAGTATTTATCATTTTTTTTCTGTTCTGCTAGCCAATCTGAAGAGTATGGTATGCTACCTCTGAGTATTTTTAATTTGCATTTATTTAATAAATAGTGATTTTGAGCACTTCTTCTATGCTATGTAACTTTAATATCTTCTGAAACCTTCCTATTTATATCCTTTGATATTAATTAATTGGAGAATAGCTCTTTCTCTTTTACCTCTGTCTGTGTTTTTCTGTTTCAAGTTTTGTTTTTTTTTAAAGAAACAACATTTTGACAGGGGTGGCACCAATCTAGTGTAGTAGATGCAGCAGGGAGTATCCTGAATTCTCCTCCAAAACCCTCCAAATAAGTTTTCAAAAGTTACTCTACAAAATGCTACAGTAGAAGAACCCATAAAAACAGAGTGAAACAAATTTCCAGCCCAATACAACTTGAAAGGTTGACAGGAAAGGTCTATTACACCAGGCTAAGCAAAGAGCACAGTTCAGAGCAGGCCATGCCAGCTCAGCCTGGGTCCCAGCAAACCTAAGCAGGCCTCAGGGCAACAGAATCACTGGCAGAAGTAGCAGTTTCTGGTCCTGCCTGCTCACAGACATCAGGGACCACTTAAAAGGTCAGCAGAAAGGGTCACCTCCATAGCAAATTCCCAAAATGAAATATTATAGCCAAATTTCAGATTTCTCAGGTCAAGGAGAAGATATTGCAAGCAACCAGAAAGAAACAATTCAAATATTATGGAGCTACAGGCAGGATAACACAAGATTTAGCAGCTTCTATATTAGAGGATCAGAGGGCTTAGAATATGATATTCTGGGGGGCAAAGCTAAGATTACAACCAAGAATCACCTAACTAGCAAAATTGAGTATGCTCCTCCAAGAGAAAAAAAAAATGAACATTCAGTGAGATAGAGGGATTTCTAACATTCTTGATGAAAAGACTAGAGCTGAACAGAAATTTTGATTTTCAAATACAAGACTAAAGAGAAGCATTAAAAGGTAAACAGGAAAGGGAAATCAAAAGGGACTTAATAATGTTAAACTGTTTGCATTCCTACATGGGAAGATAATAGTTGTAACTCATAAGAATTTTCTCATTATTAAGGTAGTTGGAAGGAATAGATAGATGGGTAGATAGATAGATGATAGACAGATAGATAGATAGATAGATAGATAGATAGATAGATAGATAGATAGACAGAATACACAGGTATGAGTTGAATATGAAGTGATGATATCAAAAAAAAAATTAAAGGGAGAGGATTATACTGGGAGGAAGAGAAAGGTAGAGGTAGAATGTGATAAATTATCTCACATAAAAGAGGCAAGAAAAAGTTTTTACAATGGAGATAAAGAGGTGGGAGGTGAGGTAGAGTAAGTGAGCCTTTTGCTAATCATAATTAGCTTGAAGAAGGAATAATATATAGATAGGACAATAAGAATTCTGAGGTACTACCTCATACCTATTAGACTGACTAAATAGGACAGAAAAGGTGATGACAAATGTTGGCGGGGATGTGGGAAAAATGAGATGTTAATGCACTGTTGATGGAGTTGTGAACTTGATTCAATTATTCTGTAATTTGAAACTATGCCCAAAGAACTTTGAAACCACGTGTACCTTTTAACCTAGCAGTACCACTACTTAATAAAGGATACTTAATGCTGACTGAGAAGATCATGATTTAATGTGTCCTAGGTGTGGGAGTACTGGTACACTTGTATCTTGTACGTCTTAAGGATGATTGAGTTAAGGATGATTGGAAACTAATCTCCAATCAAGAAGAAAGAAGACCTTTTGACTGAGAGATTAAGACAACAGGACCTACAGGTGGAGAATGTTGACCTTTGTACTTTGTGTCCCTTAAGGTGGCTTGCTCCTTAAGGATGATTGAGTTAAGGACTTACTGAATAAAACCTTTTGTTTAAAACTGTGTGGCCACTTTAATGATAAGTTGTTATGTTATAACATTGTGAATGCTGTACTTTGGCTTCTGTGAATGTTTTCCTTTCCTTTACTGCTGAATAGAGAGTTCATTGTATTATGTGACCAGAACCTTAAAACTGTTCACAGCAGTAGTCCTCTGGAAAGCTGCTTGTGTGTGGCTTTAAATAAGACATAGGTAACAAATGGTCACATAAATAGGGACTAAAGGAGAAAACTTAGATTTATTTGTAGAGAGATTTAGTCTAGAAAGCAGAGTGCTGTGTAAGGTATGACTTGAAATATGACAGAAGACACTACAAGATCACTGGGACAGTGATTGGAACAGTTTATTAATCTATATAAAAATGATAGGTAATAAAATACAACATAAGATTTTCCCTATAAGGCTTCTTGTAAAAATATTTATATAAATAGGAATTTAAAAATTACTTTATCTTTTAATTATTTTGAGTGATATAAATTATTGTTGATCAACTTGCAAAGTAATGAAGCAGGAATATAAGAAAAAAGCTATAAACATGCAGTTGTAGAGATAAAAGAACATTGAATTTGGAGAAAGAGGCCCTGCATTCAAATTCTAGTTCTTATTTGCTACCAGTGCAACCTTGGGCAAATCCTTTCTCTTTTCTAAGCTTTAGTTTCCTTGACTACAAAATGAAGGTGTTACCATAAGATCTCAAAAGAACCTTTCCATTTCAAAATCTATGATACTTATGTGTTTTAATTTCTTGCTTTGAAAAAAGACAGTAATAATATTCACATATGTGTAAATCCATTTGCGAGCTTGAGAAGAAAACTGTAATACCAAGTATCACAACTCCCACACCCAAACAGATTCACACTAGCAGAATAATGGAAATAGTGACATAGCTTGGTGCCACATTTACTAATTATGCTAAGGTGTAAGCCTAAAATTGTCTTTAGAATCAAAGGACTATTTTTACTTAATTTCAGGGTTTCTTCATAGTTTGAATGGTTAACTCTTCATGTTTGGTTATAGGTTCATATAAGTACATATAAAAATTGATACCGGGGC
>JAQQSV010007677.1:0-13960 GCA_028646515.1 Pseudochirops corinnae
ACAAGCCTGGCGCCACAGGCTCCACGTGACCACATTCAGCCTATTAGGCAACAGAGTATACTTTCAAATATCCAAGGGTCCTCAGAGTCACGTAGCCACTTTAGCAAAGGGCCTAGGGGCAGGGAAGATCTTCAGATTCCCATAACAAAGGGTCTTGCCCACCTCCCCCTCCCCTCAGCTGTAGCATATGCAGATATTCTATAACTGGTTCTGGTCTGCTAACCATACACTAAAGAGAAAGGCTGTTGATTAACTACCGAATCAGAAGTGGGGTCTGTTTAAACATATTAAGCAGCCAAAGCAAGGTTCTTCCTTATTGCTATATGGCTGGATTCAAGTGAGAGTACAAGGATTACTGTAAGCCCCTCGGTTGGGAGAGGCGCTTCAGTCCATTATTTCCCTACCAGGGGAAAGGATGAAATGGTGAGCCAGCAGAGGTTGGGGACCTGGAGTTCATGCCCTATTTTGTGGTCAGCCTAGGTAGAGAGGAATGAAGTATCTAACACCTGTATGACCTAGCATAGATTGAAGGCAGCCAAACAGGGACTGTAACAGTAAATTCCTCAGCTATCCTGAATTTGGAAGTGAACTTTTGAGGCAAATGATATGTAGAAACTGCTTTAAATTGTAGTCTATCTCCTCAGGTACTGAGGTGGTATCGGAGAGAGCATATTGAGATAGGGGCATGTTTATACTTCAGTTTTTGCTATGTCTTTGGAATAAATATTCCTTTGCAAAAAGTTTATTGATATTAATTGGTTAGATGATACTGGAGAACCAATCACTGCCAATTAACCAGCCAGAATTGTTGCTTGAGCCAATAGCATTAGTGAAAGACATCCTTGACCCCTCAAGGATACTTCTGGAACCCCAAGAGGGAAAGATATAGTCAAACTCAGTCCCTATAATGGTTATGTGTATATATGTAAGCTATTCTGGCTGTGCTTTTTCCCTCTTTACATTATTTAAATTTTTTTTCTTTTTGGAGGGGGGAAGGTAGTAAGTGTTAAGGGGCTGGATTTGAACTCAGGTCCTCCTGACTTGAGGTTGGTGCCCTATTCACCTAGCCACCCCCAGCTCCCTTTACGTTATTTATGCCAGATACTTTTAGGAATCTTATCTGGAGAGACTCAGTAGTATTCCAAGGCTCAATGTAATGGACATGGTAGCAACTCCAAAAGGTGACATCTAGATCCTCTCTCTAGAGAATCCTTTGTGTGGGACATCTTCCTGATGTGTGCAATCACACAGGCAAATGGATCTGTGATTTTATTGGTATAGGAAACTCCCTCTACCAATATAGGCACAAGCAGTTAATGTTTATTGAATAGCTAAACTTAAATGAACAAAAACACCCATTAAGTGTCAACCCTGTGAAAGTCACTGTACTGGGACAGAGTTTGCCTAGGTGAATAGTTCCTCCTTTCAAAGAAGATCTTATCTAATAGAGGGTATATGCATCAAACCCTTTGACACAGAGGAATGCAATTGGGCGGAAAAGAACACTCTAAACAAAGTGTTCTAGAAAAATTTAAGCAGAGAGAGAGTTGATAAATTAGAAAAAAAAACAAACCCAGATATTAGGCACCCAATATGTGATACTATGCTAGACACTGAAGAAAACAGAAGAAAAAATCCTAGTCCTTGACCTCATGGAACTTGCATTTAACTGAGAGAAACCAATTACTTTTAGTGGAAGGGAATGAGAGAAGTCTTCATGGTACCCTCTCTGGGTCTTAAAGGCTGAGTAGAAAGGATGAAACCAGGGAAGAGAAAGTAACACAATCTGACTATGCATAAATGCGTCAAAAGAAGTCGTATGGAATTAGGAAAACCGGTGGGACCCGGACTGGTGAGGTCTTTAAATGCCAGGCTGAGAAGCATTTTATTTTCTAGGTGATAGGAAGTTAGTGAAGATTTCTGGGAAGGGGGCCTGGGTCAGCCCTATGCTTTAGGAAGATCATCATGGCAGCTTTGTGAAGGGTAGTTCAAAGTCAAGGAGAGACTGGAGGCAAGGTGGGGTCAGTCAAGAGGCTATTGCAATAGTCTGGGTGAACAATGAGGCCCAAACTAAGCTGATGCCTATGGGGGCAGAGAAGAGGGCATACTTTGGAAGGATGATGTGTTAGATGGACTTGAATAACTCATCCTTCAAGACAGAGAGGAAAAGTTACCTCTTCAACGAGGCTTTGGAATCCTTCCAGTGGTAAATTTTTTTTTCCTTCTCAGAACTCCCATATAGTCAGTGCTTCTTTCTTTATGCACTTTTCATGATCTGTTTTGTATTTATGTGTGGTTCTAACCATAGACTCTGTTTCACAAAGGCTAAAGTCACTAAATATGGAAAGGCTTATCGTTAGTAGACTGACTGGTGTTTGCACTTGTCAACTCATGACACAGAGACAAATATAAAACATCCCTGAGTCCAGTGCACTCCACCTTTTGATTCTGTATTTTTGGTGACAGAAAGATGGAGGGGTTGGGGTAGGGCATAGGATGCTAAGACTCAAACAGTTTTTAGACTATAAGCATTAAAATGGCTATTGGTACTATAAATGTATGAGTTTCTTGTCTTATAGCCGAGATATATACCTTGTCTTGTAGCCAAAATATATACCTATGACTGGAAAAACTGAATCATATTGGTCTTGATATTCTCACAAGAAATGAAGCCAGAAAACAAAATGGAAAGTTGTAGTTAAATGGAAAGGTGAGTCAAGGGGTCTCCCTGGAGAGGCAAATAAAGATTGGTTTTATTGTGTATTGAAAGGGAACAAGAAACATGACTTCTTGGGAAACTTCATGAGCTCATCTTACTGAGCTCAGGATCAGCATTTGCATAAAGATCGCCATGAGAATGCTTGTAACCTGTGCTCCAACATCTATTTCAAAGCAGTATGACAACTCTATAAGACTCTAAATTAAATCAACAGATAGGATGACTTTAATAGGAAATGGGTAGAAGGAAGAGGGGGTTCTGGTAATTTTTTGTAGCCCTCTGCACTTGCCTGTACATCCATCTCGTAAGTGCAAGACCCCACTACATGCCTATTGAACAATATTCTTGAGGGAATGCTAACTGCTTTACTATACCAATATAGACAACCTGCTTTGGAATCTGGATATTGGGTTGGGAACATTAAGGGTTAACTCAGAAATTGAGGTCTTGCACAAACATAGTGGTATCTTTATTTCTTTTCTTTGTTGCTTTTTGCTGCTCTCAGATCTAGAATACACAGATAAGAATGTTTTCCCCAACCCAAGGCCATGAGAACAGATCCCTGTTTCTATGTAGTGAATACTAAAAGTGCAAAGGCAGTTGTGGGATGAGCCGAGTCATTTCTCACTCTTTATTTTCTCCCCCTTTATAATGCTCAAAATTCTCAGGAAATAAATTTGGGAACCAAAATAACAGATGATAAACTGTGTTTCCTTATCAACCACTTGCTCTAGAACAGAATTCCTTAGTTTGCTGTCTGTGAACTTGTTTTTAAAATTTATTTTATAACTATTTCAATATAATTAGTTTCCTTTGTCATCCTATGTATTTTATTTTATGTTTTTAAAAGCCATATTCTGAGAAGGGGTCTAAAAACTTCCCAGGACTGGCAAAGTTTTTTGGTCTATAACACTAAAAAGATTGCAAAACACTAAAACCCCTATATTTAGACTCTGTTGGAAAGTGAAGTGTCATCAAAACATGTCAAAGGTGGGAGTACACACACACACACACACACACACACACACACACACACACACACACCCTATTTCTAAATAGGCAGCTTGGTGATGCAGTGGATAGAGCACTGGGCTTGGACTCAGGAAGACCCAAGTTCAAATCTGAACTCAAACACCTACTAGCTCTGTGACTTTGGGCAAGGCACTTAACCCTGTTTGCCTCAGTTTCCTCATCTGTAAAACGAGCTGGAGAAGAATATAGCAAACCACTCCGGTGTCTTTGCCAAGAAAACCCCAAACGGGGTCATGAAGAGTTGGACATGACTGAAATGAGTAAACGACAACAACAAATCTATACATACGCATATAAATATATCTGCATATATACCATCTGTCTGTTACAAATGATCTAATTAGTACATATCTCTAATGAGATTATACACACATATGTCATTTTGCAAACCTGGAAATGCTGTATAAATATTAGCTATTACTATATAAAGGGCAAGGTGGGGAGCCATTTTCGTATCATTGTTTCTCAAGAACTGATCTGGGGGTGCAAGTGCTTCATGGAGTGACCTATAAAGCACAAGTAAGATACATACTTCCTAGAAATTCCTGGATAACCTCCCACAGTTCCTATGTCTTTGGCCTTTTTCCAGAGGCCTTGGTTGGCTATAAAATATTCTTCAATAGATTTCACTAGAATACACAAGTTTTGTGTGTACACTGCCTTTTATTTCTTGGCTGCGCTAGTTCATATATATACCACATAATCATCCAGTTAGAAAACTCTTGCTACTAAAAAGTGGAAGATAGTTAAGAAAAATTCCTTACCTCTTTAATGTTTGAAAAATAACTCTCTACAACCTAATAAAGTAAAAAAAATGTTGAAAAAGATGCTGTAGTCTATGGAGAGCTGAGTTTCAAATGAGGGGAGCACAAGTACAGTGAGAATCACGATGTGGTAGCAAAAATAACTTTTATTAAATGAGGATAAGCTCACATTTATAGAAGCAAGAGGAAATGCTGTTTTCTGGGCTGGGCTTAACTTAGGTCAGTCTTCTGGTAGTTTAAGACTCATATTGGAGTGGAACAAGACGTCTTTAAATCATTTAACTGTTAATAGAGGGAGATTTATTTATCCATAGCAGAGGAAGGGTATTTAATGGGGACATGCATTGAAGGTGCTTTGAGTCAATTCAGATGAATGAAACTTCTCTGCCTCTGAGTTGCCCACGATGGTCCACCAGCATCAGTGAGCAGTTAATTAAACCTTGAGGACTTTGCCAATAACTTTTAAGGAAAAACTAACTTGTAGGGGGCAGGCAGTGAGGGCATTGCTACCACCAACATTTACAACATTTTATATTATTTTTTAAATATTGTAATATTTCCCACTTGGCAAAGACTCTGAAAAAGTGTCTGCTTGGAGGAACTCACCATTTCCCCATACCTGTGGATTGCCCACTTCTGCAAAGGCGTTGGGAGAAGGTATTCTCCCATATCTCTTCTTCTGGGCCATGCTTGGTCTTTGAAAAAATACATTTTTGATTGTTTTGTGGTGGTTCTTTCTATTTATATTGTAGAAGTCATTGTGCATAGTGTTTTCTTGGTTCTGCTAGTTTCACTCTACATCAGTTCATTTAAGACTTTCCATGCTTTTTTTGTACTCATCACATTTGTAATTTATTACAGTGTAATAATATTCCATTGATATTCATGCTTCACAATTTGTTTAGCTAGTCACTGGGCATCAATTTTGTTCCCAGTTCTTTGCTGCTATGAAAGCACTGCTATAATATATTGGTGTGAATGAGACCTTTCTCAATCAGTGACCTCCTTGGGGTTCATATATGTAGAGCTTTTATTTACTGTCAGCATCTCTTTAAAAGAAAAAGCTCATTTTTTTTCCTTCCAGTTATGCTGTATATTTCTAAGTCATGGGATGCCACAGCCTCTGAAGAATCAGAATTGTGGGAACACCCAAAAAGCAAAAGAGGTAAAAATAGCTCCCTCTCCTCAAATTTATTTATTTTATTATTATATATACTTAAGAACTAAGCAAATACTAATAAAGAAATAAAACCAATCTGGATCAGTCTCCAAATAATTCAAACTATTCACATTTTGGTGACCAAAAAAATAACACAGAATAGGAACAGTTACAGGGGGCAGCCAGGTGGTGCAGTGAATAGAGCACCAGCCCTGGAGTCAGGAGGACCTGAGTTCAAATTCAGCCTCAGACACTTAACACTTATTAGCCGTGTGACCTTGGGCAAGTCACTTAACCCCAATTGCCCCACCTTCCCCCCTCCACAAAGCAAAAACAAACAAAAAGAATAGTTACAACACATTTATTCTGCCTTCCTTCTAAATAAGTTTGTGTGCTTAAGATTGAGGTATGTTTTTTAAAAATATATATTGTTACAAACAGTGTGCATGAATTATCTTCTTAATCCATTGACCTTGCTTTGTATCACTTTGTGTTTCCATTGTTCTTGGTATTCTTCAAATTCCACATTTTTTAGAGTATCATAACATTCACAGAATTTGCGATTTGGAAGTGGCCCACAAGTCCAGAGCATCCACAAAAAGAATCTCCACCAAAGCAGACTTAACAAGTGGTTGACCAACCTCTGCCTGAAGACCTTGGAGGAGAGGGCCTTTGCTTGGACAAGCTGACCATTCCACTTCTGGGCCTTCACAGCAAGTCAAAAGTGTCTTCTTCATGCAGTTTACTCATTGCTCCTGGCTCTGCCCTCTGGTCCAAACAGAACAAACGTAATCTAATCCCCACATGAGAATCTTTCAGATTTCCCCATTGAGTCTTCTTTTCTCCAGGATAAACATGCCCCGTTCTTTTAACCTGTCCGTATATGTCATGACACAAGGCCTTTCACTATCCTAGTTGTTCTCTTCATACTTATCAATGCATTTGTTAAACCATGGTGCTCGTAGAAGCCTGAACGCAATATTCTGGATGAAGTCTGATGAAGGCAGAGTACAGTATGACTCTTATGTCCCTATTCCCAGAAGCTCTGCCTCTTTTAATGAATCCTAAAATCAAATTCACTTTTAACTTGTAGGCCACTAAATCACTCATATCTTTTTCAGAATAACTGGGGTCTTATCAGTCTCCTTTTTCCCTATCTTATACTTGAAAAGCTGGGTGTTTTTTGTACTCAGGTTTAAAACTTTTCATTTACCCAATTATATTTTGTCTTATTAGATTTAGCCCAATGATTTGAGAGCCCACTCAGATCCTTTTGGCTCCTGACTCTATCATCCAGTGTGTTATCTTTCCCTCCCAGCCTTATATCATCTGGAAATTTGATGGATATACTGTCTATATGTGTATCCAACTCACTGATAAAAATGTTAAATAGTACAGGGCCAAACATAAATCCTTAGAGCACTCCACTGGAAACCTTCTGTCATGTTGATTTCAAAAACCATTAACTAATACTTTTTCAGACCAACCATCCAGTCAGTTACTTATATGAGATAATATTTGTGAAGTACTTAGCACAGTACCTGGAACATGATAGGCATTATATAAATTCTTATTCCCTTTTCCCTATATTATCATTTATTCCATCCTTCTCTAATTGTTGAACATATTGGTTATTCGATTTTTTTTTTGCTAAGATGAATAATGTAGCTATGAATGTTCTTGTTCTTTTTTCCCCCTTTGAATTAATTTAGGATATAATTCCAGCAGTGGAAAGAGGAGGCCAAAAGGTACAATCAGTTTTATGATTCTTACTGCATATTGCCACATGTACCATGCAAAAATCTTATGCCGACAATGTTTGAGTGCCTAATTCCTCATAGCTCAGTGGTTCTCTACCTTCCTAATGCTGTGACCCTTTAATACTCATGTGTGGGGGTATCCGCATGTGGGCAGACCCACCTGGAGACAGATAGAGGAGCAGTGTCTCGGTTCCTAAGACCATCGGAAATATGTTTTCTGATGGCCTTAGGGGACCCCTGTGACCCTTGTGAAAGGGTTGTTCAACCCCCAAAGGGGTTGTGATCCACAGATTGAGAACCACTGTAGCTCAACCATCATTTAATTTTTTACCATTTTTACCTATTTTCATCCATTTGATAGATTTATATGGTATTATCTAAAGGTTGTTTTGGTTTTCATTCATCTGATTTTTAAAAAAATCTAAACAGCTTTTTGCTTTGTGCTACTTTAGCCACAGGTATCATGGCTGGCATCTAACCCAGTCTTCTACAATAGAAGGGACACTCTCTGTGGTTGCTGTGGTGCTTTATCCTTCTGAGGGACATGCTGGACAAATGCCGTGTTCTCTGTGATTCACACATTCCCCAGCTCTGCATCTCTATGTGTGACTATATCGATTTAAACTAGGTCTGAGGTTCTTAACTTTTTTTGTCATGGACATCTTTGGCAATGAAATGAACAGATCTTTTCTCAGAATAACATGTTTAAATGCATAGAATAAAATATATAAGACTACAAAGAAACCAATTATATTGAAATACAATTTTCTCTCCCTCTCTCTCTCTCTCTCTCTCTCTCAAACAAAACCAAGCACATGGCTAAAGTTAAGAACCACTTTTGGGGGGTGTAGTTACTGGGGATTTATCCGAACAGAATCAGATTCAGGCTCCCACCTAATTGTCATTCTGGGATTTAGTTTCCTCCTCTGTAAAATTAGGGGATTGAACTAGATGATTTCTGTTATCCCAGCTATTTCTAAAATCATCCAAAGGGGTTGAATTGTAAGATGTGAAACTGAAATTCCATCCTCTGAACAAAATTTGACTTCCTATCTTTTACATTGGCTCACACTAAAGCTCTTTGCCTTTACCATGACCTCTGGGATCTTCACCCAGGCCAGTCCAGTTCGGAATCGTTACTAGCTGTGTATCACTGTATGTATTCTCTGCTTCCTTATACTGGGTCAAAGTCCCAGAAATGAGGCCTTTGATGAACTCAACTGGAACTACACCATCTTCTTCTGGCTAAGTACTCCTTACTTAAATCCCCTTAGCCCCATACCCTTTGAATTCCAGGCATCCCACCTTAAACCATATTCCCCTTTTATGATTTTTGGAGCTTTCTTAGCCAACACACCCATTTCTTAGCCTGTCTCAACCAACCCCTAGACATAAACCAGAAGCCAATTGTACTTTGAAAAGAGTAGGGAAGAGTGTCATTTGAAAATGACCTCTTTGGTAGAGATTCAGAACAGGAACAAGAAAGGGATAATGAGATAGGATCTTGGGCATGTAAAGAGAGTCACAATAAGGGATGGAGGATGTCTTTCCAATTATTTAAGCCTCTGATTCTGTGAATTGGAGTCCTCTGATATTATACTATGTTTGAGACTGTATTTAGATTCTGGTTCCAAAGGTCATGAGAGGAACTGGAATATATGTGAGGAGCACAGAGGATATAGGGAGAATGAGGGCTGCGTCCCTTCCCCCTGCCCTGCCCCTGCCATAGTCCCAACAGTGAAGAGAGAAGAGGAGGGGAGCCGTGGGGTGATTGGAAACAAGAATTCTTGGAAAAAGTAAAACTTTTACCTTCACTGATCTCTGCCAAGTCATGATTGGGATAGTCCAACAGAAAAGCCATTTAAAAAGAATCCATATTGTGTTGGGAAAAAACCCAGCAATTTTATTGTAGCAGTCAATCCATGGTAAATAGAGAAAAAAGTTTGTGAATACACAAAGAAGCTCAAACATCTTCTGACCCCCATCTCCAACTTTTCCTCCAATGTAATTGTCTGTTCCTAATGTGCCACCCTCCTAGGGTGTGGGATGGGGGTTGGTGGTGTGGGGTTGGGAAGTGTCTTCAAATATCATTTTAATGGGGCAAGTAAGGACTCTGACCTAATCTTTGCCACAATGTTTAGCCTTGGGGAGACACTTTTTGCTTAGCCACACTTGCCAGGATCCATGAGAGATGAGTTAAAGGGGACTAAGAAAACCCAAGGTAGCAGCAGTGGGAAGGTACAGAAGATCCTCGAGGGACAGAGGTCAGGGGTACTTGAGTTGATGGTCTTTAGAATCCAGGGGATGTAGATGCTGACATTGGTGTAGATACCAGGCTGGTTAGCATGGTTACAATCTAGTTCCCAGATCACAATCCCAGCCTGATGCCAGGTACCGTTAACCTTACAAGACAAGGGCCCTCCAGAGTCACCCTGGAAGAAGATAAAAGGAATGAGACAAAAAAAGGGGATGGGTATAGTTTTAAAAAAAGTCCATAGGGTTGAGCTGAGAGGGAAAGGGACCTATAGTATGTGGTGTTGGCAGTTGGGGCCACAGGGGAGACCCCTGGGTCCAATTTAGGAATCCCAGTAGGAATTTGGAGAGGTCAAGCAGAATCAAATTTTTAAAAATCTAATTGGGGCACCTCACCTGGCATGTATCTTTCTTGCCACTTGAAAAGCCAGCACAGAACATGTCATCAAATACTAGGCCCACCTGACTTGGGGTACTTAATTTTTCCTGATAATAGATGTCACAGGTCTTTTGGTCAATGAGAGGAACTTCTATTTCCCACAGGCCTTCAACCTGTGTCTTCAACCCTAATGATGTAGGAAAAAGAGGGAAAGTCATAGTTGGAGTTAATGATGGAAATGAGCAAATTCAAAGAATAAGATGCAGATATACCTGACTCTGTGGAGGGGAGCCAAGAAATTAAATGACAAAATCTGGATCTTCAATGTTCACCAAAGGGTAGTGGTCTAAATATCACAAACACTGTACAAATCAGTTTTCTTTTATATTTTGTCAAGAGAAGGGGTTCTTAAGTTTTCTTGTGTGTCATGGACTTCAGCACTCTGCTGAGGCCTAGAATCATATTTTTAAATACTTAAAATAACATCTTTTTGCAGGATACTAATACCTAATTAATACCTATTAATGCCTAATAATCAAACCTCACCAGAGTGGTAAAAGTCTGCTTTAACATCCTCACATTTAGGACCATGTGTCCAGTTTTGTGGGAGATATCCCAGTGCAGCAGATTAGGGGTTCCTCTTATCACCACCACCTCCTCCCAATATATTTATACACCTCCAGTCTTCCTTTCCAGTTAGGACTCTGGATAGGAGCTATGGAACCCCTTTGGGTCTCATTTTCTTAGGTTACTTACTGTAGGCTCAAATGAAATAAGGGCTGTGAAGGTGCTTTGTAAGGATCTGTAGAAATGCAAGGTTTTATTCTTAATAACAGTCCCTCTTACTCATTCTTACATTGTCCATCCACCTTCCTTCCCCAGCACGAGGTCACATTCTGAAACTCTCCCAAGGAAGTTGGAAGACAAATAGGCTGGATGGTCTTCATGAAGGGTATTGGGTAGCTCATCTTTGCCAGAGCGATGTCCTTGGGTGGATGTCTTTTGTAACAAGGATATAGGATGATTTTTGACAAAAGTCGGGCATAAAACTGGTTATCATTTAGCTGATGGGGCCTGATTTTCTTGGACCCCAGCTGGACCTTCCAGAGCTTGGGATTTTTTTGTTTGACTGTAGAGAAGAGCAAGAGAGGTTATGATGGCCTTGGAAGCTGTTGAGTTTGGCGGGACTTTGTTGCTGTGGGGTAGAGTGGGTGGAATCAGGGAGCAGTGAGTGTCCCTGAAGCTAGGAGAATACTCATAGGGCAAAAATCCAAAGGAATGGCTCATTTCGGTCTTGTGGACATTTTAGAGGATGTCAGGTCTTCTTTTTATGCTCAGGAACCTCTGGTGTCATACTGTGTAGGTGACAATTAGTTCTTTTCAGATGTTCAGAGTTCCTAAGTACTGGAGATAGGGGCTGGGGAATAGGGGATGTCAGGAACTGGCATTAGATCCAGAGACAGGGAAGTTAATAAGGGACTTTCTCTCTTCCCCTACTTCCCCTCTCTACCAAGGACTCTTGGTTCCCTATTCTGCCTTGAGTGTGATCCTGGAATTCCATCTATCTCCCCGTAGCCAACATGGGCACTCACTTGTGGAAGCAGTAGGCAGCTGTTAGCACCCATCTTGGGGAGATGAGGGAGGCCCCACACCAATAGCTGGTCTTATAGACAAGCTTGGCCTGCCACAGCCACCTGAGCAGGGATGTCTCTGGGCCCTCAAGGATTCGAGGAGATTTGAGGTTGTCCACACACTTTAAGGAGAGGCAGAGGAGATGGGAGGTACTCAGGCATTGATTCATATATAACATTACTTCCCCTCCAAACTTTGCTTCAGGTCTACCACCCACTTCTACAGTTTTCCTTCCCATAGCCCCATCTCTTCCCTTAGTCTGTATACACCTTCCTCCCCGCCCATGGATGAGTGACTTACCTTCCTTCATGTTTAATCTTTAGTATCTGAGGGAGGGAAAGAGAGAAGATGAACCTATGGGCAGATTTACCTGGGAATCTTAGCATTTCTGTAGGCTCCTTCTCTTACTGCCCTCTCCTCAGTGCCCCCACCCCCTAACCCCAACTTTAGCCAGGAGGAGCACAGTTCTCAGCATCTATCCTACCCCTGCAACCCCTGGGTCTGTACTGTCCCTGTCCAGACATCCCCACCCTCAGCCCCACACCCCCTTCCCCTGCCTCACTGTATCCTTGGGCCCCCACTAGAAGGGACAGCAAGAGGACTAGGCTGGTCCAGCACATAGTCTCCCAGCTTGGGAGGGGGTGGTGAGGGCAGAGGGCAGGACTCTTGGCTCCTGCAGTCACCATCTCTGCTCCACCTCTTTGGGGCAGGTTACTGGGATCTCCCCTGCTATCCTCAGCAGTCACCTAGGGCTGTGCCAAGGAGATGGAGGAGGGATCTGCCTGCCCTCCTGACCTTGTCTCCCTCCCTCCCTCCCTTCTCTGTGTCTAAACTTCATCTCCTTAGCCTAGCTCTGCCTGGGCCCTCCCCTCTGGATTTCTCCCAGATTATACTTTTTATTAGAAACTGAATCACCAATCAACACAAACATTTCAGTGTTCAAGAATGAGCAAAAGAGAGAATTTCATGTGAACCTAAGGACTTATGTTTTATCCAGTATACATATATAAAATATATTTAAAGATAAACATTAATAGATATCTATTAATGTAATATATATCCACTATGACAAGTATTATATATGCATAATGATAATAGATCACATATGCATTGTATACTGGGTTGTAATACCTATAATTATAAATTATAAATATATTATAATGCATCTTTATTGTAATCTATTATATATAATTATATATGAAATTATATATAAATTTAACAGGGTTGTTTAAAAATTGTCCTTTTTGTGTCCTCTTCCTGGACATCTTTTTATTTCCTTCTGTGTATTTTAAAAAATATTTGTTTTTTTTTTCTTCCTCCTCCACTTTCCCTTATTGGGCATTGCCTCAGTCAAACAGCCCCAGGAAAGACCTTAGCTTAGAAAGGCCTAGGTCTCCCTAGAGGTCCTGATCCATATCTGTCCACTGGACCTAGATAGTTCTAGTGAGGAGAGTGAGGCTGGGGACTTGGCACAGCCCTGCCTCACTTAAATCCAATTCGTTTGCAAGTCATGGCATCACCTTCTCGACATCATGGTTTTCCTTGACAACAAAAGACAAACAACAACAGCCTCCTGTTTATAGAAATGATGTGTTATGTTAACTGTACCTGTAAAGTCCTTTCGAGATCACTTGCATCAGAAGAGGGATCCCTTCCCCAGGCGACAATAAAACAATCTGATCTTGAACTCAGTGGGGGGGGGAAGTGGGTAGGGCTGGCCCAGCCTAAGTTTAAGTAGAGGGATATGTCTGTGCCAGCACTTCCAGGGTGTGGGCCTGCAAAGAAGGCTTGAGTGATTGAATTCTTTCAAGGCAACCCTGCCTTGCACCCTTGCACTTCAGGGTTCCTAGCACTAACCTGCACCAGAACCACAGTTTGGGCTTTAGCTCTGAGCTCTGACCTCCCTTCTACTTGGGGCAAATCCCTTCTTCTTGTTGGCCTCGGTTTTCTTACCTGTAGAATGGAAATAATAGTAGCCCCTACCTCCCAGGATTGTTGCTGGGATCAAACGAGATAATAAAAGTACTTAGGACAGTGCCTGGCACATAGTAAGTGCTATATGAATATTGTTATTGTTACTGTTATTTTTTTTTGCAAATTTGATAAGGATACATTTATCTAAGTCTTTTTTTATTTGAAATTACTTTTTTATATATATACAAATATATTTTTAACATTTGATTTTAGAACTTTAAATTCTAGATTCTTTCCCTTCCTCCCTTGTCACCCACCCCCACTGGAAAGACAAGAAATTCAATACAG
>JAQQSV010007678.1:0-13960 GCA_028646515.1 Pseudochirops corinnae
TGTATCTTTATTGAGTCCCTTGTAATCAATCTTTAGTATGTCTATTTCTCTTATCTCTTGTATCTGAAATCTTTTTTAAAGTTCCTTTTAAAAAAACAAAGTCCTGAAAGTCTGAAAATTACACACACACACACACACACACACACACACACACACACACACACACATACATATACACATAAAAAATTGAGGATTATGCTTAGCTTGGCTGAGTATGATATCTTTTTCAGGTGGCACCCCAGTTCTTTAGCTCTTTGACATATAGTGTTTCAAGACCTGAGGTCTTTTAGTGTCACCCACTATTAGGTCTTGTGTAATTCTAATTGTGGCACCACCATATATAAATTGGTCTTTTCTTGTTGCTTGTAATATTTTGCCCTTGAGCTGGGGGTTTTGAAATTTGGCTACAATATTCCCATGGATTTTCCTCATATGATTTCTTTTAGGTGGTGTTTGGTAGATTTTTTTCTATTTCTATGTTCCCTCCTGTTCTAATACTTCAGGACAAGTTTTTGAATTATTCCTTGAATTATTATATCAAGATACTGTTTTTGTTTTTAATCATCACTTTCAGGTTATCTGACTATTCTTATGTTTTCTCTTCTCAATGAGATGGTATAAAATCTCTTCAATTTTTTCAGTCTTTATATTTTGTTTTATTATTTCTTGATCTCATAACTTTGCTGGCTTCTCCTCCCCCAAATTTGATTTTCAAGGAGTCATTTTCTTCCTTAAGATTCTGGATCTCCTTTTTAATTGGTTTATTTTTTTCATAATCTTCTTGTTTTTCTTGGGTTGTTCTTTTTTATATCGTTTTTAGTGTTTCCGAAATCTCTGTCATTTGAGTCTTAAAGTCTTCTTTAAGTTTTTCTATGAATTCTTTTTTGGGCAGGTGAAAATTTGTTGTTACTCTCTGGGGTAGAAGAGGATTTCTTTTCTTTAGTATCCTCATCTGAAGTTGAACTCTTCTTCTCTATTCCCATAGTAACCTGTGGTTGGATTCTTTCTCCTTTGCCTGTGCATTTTTTAAATAGTAGCTTAGTCTTTGTAATCACCACTAGTCCTAAGGTATAGGGGGGTGGTATCCCTGGCCTAAAATCCTTCTTCAGTTCTTCTCTTTGGCCTGGAACCAAAAAGAAGATCTCCAGCCTCCTTTAAGTGTCCACAGCCAATGGTGTCCTGACCCACTGCTTATGCTCTCACCAAGTGTGTGCTGCTTCTTTCTCTCCAAGGCAGTGGTTTTCAACCTTCCTAATGCCACAACCCTTTAATACGTGGGCGTATCTGCATGTGTGCTGACACACCTGGAGACGGATAGAGGAGGGGTGTCTCGGTTCCTAAGACCATCGGAAATCCATGTTTTCCAATGGCCTTAGGTGACCCCTCTGACCCCTGTGAAAAGGTCTTTCAACCCCCAAATGGGTCATGACCCACAGGTTGAGAACCGCTGCTCCAAGGGCTACAACTCTACAGCACAGCTGGGTCTGACATTCCTTGTCAGCAGTCAATCTTACTGGCTCAGATTCCCAACTCCCAATACTGTCCAGGGATAAAATTTCTTGTTACTGGGGCTGAGGCAGCCTCCCAACCCAGGTAATCACAGGACTTGCTACTTTTTGTTTAAGTGGTAGTAGCCTGGAGGTGTTTGCTCCTCAGAGAGGCCAACCTATTCCTGGAATTTTTCTTCAGACCTTTTCCAATTGTCCCAAGAGGACCCCTGATCTATCCCTACTCTTATTTATTTTTACTGTTCTATGTTTTTCATGAGGTTTCATTTTATCTCTTTTGATGGGGGAATATCTTTAGTGCTGGGAATTTTCTGACCTACTCTGCCATCATTCCAAAATCTCTCATAAAGCTATTTTTAACTCAATAGAAGGCAAAAAATAAACCAAAAATTACTAAAATATAAGGTTAACTCAATAAGGAATTGGTTGATCAAGAATTTGTGCGTTTTCTTTGAAGACAACATACCATAGTGGATAGAGAAGTGGTCTTGAAGTCAGCAAGACCAAGAATTAAGTCATACTTGTGTCCTATGCTAACAATAGGAAAATAATAGGAAAATTATTTAAATTCTCAATGCTCTGGGAAACTATTTAAGATAATAAATTACAGGAAAGATGTAAACTTGCACTGAATTCCTTACCCAAGAACTCCCTTTTTAAATGAAATCACTGACCCAGGCTTTAGCTTTATTCTGTCTTCCTCATCCCATACCTCCTCAAAGAACTTAAGATAGAGAATAGATGATTAATAATAATAGATATTAAAGTATCTTTCCTTTGATATAGGTTGTATTCATACAACCTCCCCCTACCCCCACCACCAGCTGTGTGATCCTATGACTCCTACTCTGTGGTTGTTTGACCATGATCCACAGGATTTGGGAAATAACTCAGTGATTATCTTACTTTTAAAAATGGGCTGGCTATATTTTCACCCTTGAAGCTCTGTAAATAGGGATTATTGACACAATCTAGACATTTCATTTATTTTTATTCATGAGACTGGAACTTAGAAAAGAGTGTACACAAAATGGTTTATATCACATTCTTTCCTTTTTTTTAGGTTTTGCTTTCTTTGGTAAATAGTAACTGGAAATATTTGAAAAGAACATCATTGGCATGCATACAATGTGTATAAAGAGCTTTTGGGGGATGGTTTGGGGAATCTGGGCATGAGATTTTGTGAAGGACAAGTGCTATTCCTTTGTTGATGTGACATGCCAGTGGAAGGGTTTCCAAAGGTTCCTACACACTTGTTTTGTAAATAGAAGCAGAGTCTAGTTCCATCTGTTGTCATATTTTCAGTTGTTTCTCTAGGGCTT
This sequence comes from Pseudochirops corinnae, assembly GCA_028646515.1. NCBI lineage: Eukaryota > Metazoa > Chordata > Mammalia > Diprotodontia > Pseudocheiridae > Pseudochirops > Pseudochirops corinnae. The sequence goes on from JAQQSV010007678.1 coordinate 2,831, forward strand.
CAGTTTCTGAGCTAATGTCTAGGACTGACAGCACATAAAGAATGAAACCCAGTGCTCCAGAGAAGGCAGCCTGACATTTCTGATGCCCATTTTCACCAAATATGATTTTCAGAGCATTTCAACTTTGATTTTTCATGGGGTAGATTTTCATCCTATGTATCTGCTTCTTTCTCTCCCCATGGAGCTCATCAACAGTAAGGTACTTGTCTTTGAAGAAAGCTCTGCACTTGACTTAGCAATCTGTGACATGGTTTAAGATGAGAGATGGGCAAAATTCTTCCTCTGGATGGTATGTTTTCAAGATATATTTCATCGTAATGTTTAATGACTATTACTAAAAGCCATTTGCAAACAGGAACATTTGGTTTGGAACTTTAGAATCTTAATTAATTTTGAGCCACTTGATCCTATATTTCTCAGTAGCCTTGACAAGGAAATAGGAAATACATCGTCTATTAATAATCACACACACACACACACACACACACACACACACAAATATATCAATATTCTTTTTCCAAACCTCATCCAAATGGTGCAGGGAATATGTTAATTCATAAACCAATTTTCTACATTTAGCTCAATTTTTCTGCTTGACTGCTCTATTGTAATATCTCTGTTTAAAAAAGACAACAGGGTTAGCCAAAACTATATATATATATATATATATATATATATATATATATATTTAAATTTGATATTTTTAAATTTGAGGCAAATGAGAGGCAGTTTTGTAGAAAGAGAACTAGTCTCAAATTGAGGAAGACTGGGGTTTGATATTCTCCTCTGACACAAAATGACCATGTGACTGTCAAGTCCTTTTTTAAGTCCTTTAAATTCTGTGTTCCTATTGTTAGCCTAGGACAGAAGTATGATTTAATTCTGGGTCTTGCTGACTTCAAGGCCATTTTTATATCCACGATGGTATGTTGTCTTCAGAGGAAAGTCACAAATAATCTAAGTGATTATTAAAGATTATATTTAGCAGAAAAGGTGTTGGCTAGATGGAGTTTCCTTGCCTTAGAGTTCCTTCTAATAAAGAAATAGCAAATCCAGTCCCTATTCAGTTGTTAATCCTATTCATATTTTCTTATATGTCAACAGGTAGAAGTCTTCTACCTCTTAAGTAAAGTTTATTTTGAACTATATTGATGTTTGCTCATCTTTCTCCTTTCCTTATATTAATCTAGTTCTTACTCCTAAGTTTGGGGAAATTAATATTTTGTTATTATTTTGCTTGTTTCCTCACTAAGATATTTATACTATATACCTCTATTTTTAATATCCAATTTCACAGAAAATATTAACTAAAGTAGCATATCAGCAGTATCTGTCTACTCATCAATAAAGAACTGCAGACAGGGAATTTGTTTCAGGTTTTCCTCACCTTCATCTCATTTTACTTTGATGTTCTTTGTTGTGCCACAAATGTGTATCACATTTTATTCAGCTAATTGACAAAATGGCTGTATCTCTTTAAATGCATTCAAAAACTCCATTGAATTTGTCATCTCGATATGAGCATGGGTTCTACTAAGGTAAATCTAGCCCATACATTTTTTCCCTCTTCCTATGTGAATCTGGCTCATGTCTTCTCCACAAATCTATTACAAGGACCATTTAATATACTACAGGGCTTCCTAAAATTGTTTCGCTATTGCCTATAGAGTGATTGAACATGTGGGCAGTTTTTCCCCACCCAGTCAGGCAATTCTTGATTGGCATCTTTTACACCATTTCCGTACTTAATTCCTCACTGTTAGTATGCTGTTGCCTATACTTAGCTTACATAATCCTCTCTATTGCTCTTTGGTAATATGCAATTCTACTTCTTTAGAGACTATAGTATTACATGTTTTGTATCCAAAAGATATTACTGGAATAACAAAGATATTTAAAATATAGGCAGCTACATGGTGCTATGGATAGGGTATGGAACTTGGAATAAGAAGGAACCAAGTTTGAATTCTGCCTCCAACACAATTTAGTTGTGCTACCCTGGGCAAGTCACTTACACAATCCTCAAAAATCCCTCACTTGATCCAGAGATTCTCTTTACCTTGAACAGTGTAATCACCCTCTGCCTATTTTCAGCTAAACTCCTTTAAAAGCTATCTATACTCAATATTGTATTTTTATTTGTTTTCTTAAAACTTCCCGACTATATTTTTCATCTGGTTCAGGGCTCCAGGCCTGCATAAACTCCATACTTCCTATCTAAATGATCTCATTCTTGTTTTAGATTGCTACAGATTGGTTTTTAATTTGCTAGGGAAAATATGCTTCAGGCTATAGTGAGAACTTTAAAAAACTCATCCCTATTAAACTACATAGCAGAGGTAGTTTGGCATGGTACATAGAGTTCTATACTTTGATTCAGAAGTACTGGATTCAGATCCTGCCTCTGATACCTCCTAGCTTTGTGACCATAGGCAAATCACTGAAGCTTATGAATTTTGGTTTTCTCATCTGTAAAACAGATATAACTTCGCCTGTAGTAATGATTACCTAGGGCTGTTGTGAAGTTCAAACATATAATGTTTGAAGCACGTTAAAATCTTAGGGTGCTAAATATAAGTACATGTATATGTATAGATAAGTGACTAGATGTTGCTAATCACCTCATTGCCATAGGCATTATTCTTTTGATTTTTAAGAAACATCTATTATCCATATATGAAGAAATGTCTATGTCACATTTCCCCCAAAATGTCTCTAACACACTTTTCCTTCCCTATTCTTTACATAGCACAAGAACATAAAACATTTAAGAAAGAGCATACACGGCAATTCCAACACTGAAACATTAGCTTCCTTAATTCTGGCAATTTCTAGTTCTCTTTTCTCTAGGGTCCAAATTAAATCATTACATATTCTTTAAAATGTTTTAGGCTGATGTGATACCAATACGAACTATCTAATTGCTCATTATCACTGCTTAGTTCTTCCACTGAAGTGGAAGCATCCCATTAAACAATTCCAAAATAATGACTCTCTGAGTCGTGAACTTTGGATGAAGGGAACTACTGCGAGACGACGTAAAAATCACTGACTTGTTAGAAACCAAACATGCTGCCTTGGCAATTGAAGAAGACCTGCTGAGGCTCTTATTATTAAGAAACAGATTTCCTGCTGGGACAACAGATCTTGCCTGGATGTGTGGCTTAACATGTTCAATTATCATATGTTTCTAATGGATTCTAATGATCCTTCTGTGACTTGGGATGAGTGTTTCAACAATAGGGTTTTGAATCTTTGCCTGTATGGTCTGATCTCTGGGTTTTGAAAATAACCCATTTCTTTCTTAACTAAACAGATAGGTTCAGGGGCTTTCATTTATGATACAGAGAGTGCTCTCATCAAAACAGGCAGAGAAAAAGATTTTCTGTTTTACATTTAAAGGTTCAGATTGTTCCCATTCTGCTCCCATCCCCCTTAGAGGTTTTTAAACCCAGAATCACTGCATTGAAGGCAACAGAATACCTTTACTCCTCCATCAGCAAAGAGAATGAAGAGGGGTTATATGAGGATCTGATCTAAATGCAGAAAGGTCACAGTAACCTCAGACAACGAGGTCATAAAAAAAGTTCCCATTAACTTAGAAGAAACTCATTAAAGGTGACATTCAAAGCAAATGTTACAACCAAATTGTCATAGTTGACATCAGGATTTGGAGCTAAAGATGCCCAGATTCAGGTAAAGGAGATATGACAATTCCAGAAATTTAGCTGGATTAATGATTATTCCCCATTCTTTTCACATGGGAAGGGTTTATTTGCATTTTCAAAATGTGCTTTAAGACAGTTAATCACCCACACCCTTTTGCCCAAATTCCCTACCAAACAAAGGAATTATTTCTCAGAGATACGCCCAATGTAGAAATCTCTTCTGTGACTGTGAATGTCATCCCTTTCCTTGGTTTCTCACCAGCTATTGTTTGCTTCATACTGTTTCTTCCTTTATGTTATTTCTATCATTCTTGGTATTATTTTCAGTATCAAATGAATAAATTTGCAAAGTGATTAATACAGTGTTTGGCATACCCCCTTCCATTCCATCCCTCCCTTCCCACCAACCTAGTTCACATCACCCTTAATCTTGCATATTCCTCATCGGTTTTCCCTATTCCAATCTCCTTTTCCCATCCAACTGATCCTCCACACTATTGGATTAATCTAATATGTGACTTTTATTTTGCTTTTCCTTTTGCATAAAACATTGATCATTTCTCTCATTTTCTTTAGCATAAGATAAAAATATCTGAGCCCTTGACTTAAAGATATAAAGATCTCAGCAGTCTAGTCATAATCTCTCTTACTCAATGTAAAATTAGTCATTAAGAGCTACAAAGGATATCATTGGTTTTCTAGTCAATCTACTGAGTTTTTCATAGATGACAAAACTGAGCCCCAAAGAATTTAGTGATTCTACAAGGCAAGACAGGTAGGACCAGGATGCAAGTCATGTTTCTGTCATTACAAATACAAAACTTTGTCTACATCACACTGATTTCTTATTCTTACTACTTCCCAAAATAAGCTATCCATTCCTGCCACATTGATTTGTCCACTATTCACTGAAGATTTCATTCTTTTGAACATTCTGAAACTATTACTACAAGATAAATTTTTCAAGTCCCATATTACAGTGCAGGCTCATGTTAAGTTTATGGTCTAGTAGACATGTCAGCATCTTTTCTGGAGGTGCTCTATGAATTCTTTCAATTAGAATTTCATTTTCTGTGTTAAGAAGTCTGTTTCTGCTAGCATCTCTGTCCCAGACACCCATCTGGTTGCTAGGATGCTATGGTCAAACTGAACAACAGGCTTGCAACAAAAACTAAACCTACAGCCTGCCACCCCTATCCTCTACTCTTTTTCCAGTACTATGGAGATCGTAGCACCAAGCTGTGGAAATTTCTTGGAATCTCAAGTCATAACAACACAGAAGCTATCTCTCAAGAACATATCAACAGTAGACAATATTTAAAGATATAAAACAGAGAGCATAATTTGACAATGCTCTAATCACTTATGCCTGGAGGAGTATATAAAAGAGATACATGATCACCTGTATCAGCAAGCACCCTAGCATACCCAGGGCGGCTGCTAGCAGAGGTTCTTAGATCTGCTTTTCTAAAGAAAAGCAACTCAAAATGGGTTAACAATATCACTTTAATCAAACATATATCATTTACCTAGCTCAGGGGGAAAAGACAGCACCCTGAACTTCAGAGAATGCAAACACAAGTTACAAACACAAGTTACAAACAAACAGAAAAACAGATCAGCAGGCTTCCAGCACCTGACCATTACATAAGTTACCTATTCAGTTACCAGAGAGGGAAGCACCAACATCTGTGTTTTTCAAAACCGGCGGGGCTCAATGGCTGCCCAGAGTCTCATCTGGCCAAATCACACAACTCTTCTCAAAGTGATCCCCAAACCAAAACTTCACATCAGGGTGGATATATAGCCTTCTCCTGGCTTGAAGAATGTCACAGCCCTCTTTACGCACTGCCTGATCACAAAGCTACAAGGCATGGGCATTCCTGAAGAACAAGCCTCCTGCCACAGGCTCCACATGACCACATTCAGCCTATTAAGGGGCAGAATATACTTTCAAATAGGGGAAGGTTCTCAGAATCACGTAACCACTTTAGCAAAGAGCTTAGGGGCAGGGAAGATCTTCAGATTCCCATAACATCACCTAAGACATTAATTAGCTACTTTTATGAAAGAGACCCAGCATCTAAAACACAGAGGATTTCCATATGGATGATGAGGGCCTCCAACTTTTACCATTAAGACAGACATCTTGCATAAATTACTTCCCAACTACGCCCCCCCACTACCACCAAACAGAACTGTCTCTTAAATAAGGACCATCAAAAAATAATTTGATTTAGTTATTGCCTCTGAAGACCAACTACATTGATGGAGAATATATTTTGTTCTGGCTGTTATCTATAATATTTAACTAAATGGATAAAATATGGGGCTCGTCTCTCATTCTCTATCCTGTCTCCTATACAACACTGCTTTATCTAAATATGTGTTGAACAAAGAGTAGAGGAGCAATGACTTAGTAGCTGGGAATTTTTTTTTAAAACTTTTTAAAAAAGAAATTTTTCTTTAAAAAAGAACAACTTTGATTGCTCTTAGGAAAGTACAAGGTTTTTAAATGACTACAAACTTGTTCCTGAAACAGACACACATTTTAAATACCAGTATTCTACATGTGTTTTTGTTTACTTATGGGTCATATTATAATATAGTGTCCAGGAAATTAAAAATTAATATTACCCAAGGTACGTTGGAAAGACACATCATGGGTGTAAATAGGCTGTAATATATTTCAAATAAGGAATGTCAAAGGAAGAATTTTGGTGGGATAGTGAATCAAGTGTAGACCTAGAGGCAGGAAGGCCTGAGTTTGTCACCTACTCTAGACATTTATTAGATGTGTGCCCTTCAGTAAGTAATTTTGGTTCTCTCTTCCTCATTTTCTTCATCTGTAAAACCAGAATGGAAATAGCATCCACTTAATAGTATCATTATGAGAACCATAAGAAATACCATATGTAAAATACCTTACAAACCTTAAAGCCTTATGTAAATATTAATGCCTGTCATCATCCCCACCATGAGAGTCAGAATGATCTTGTAGATAGAATAGTCAGAGAGAGCTAGGTTCATAACCGGACGTTGAAATCAATTCCTCCCTCTGACACTGTGCTAATTATGGGACATTGGGCACTATAAAGTTCTCTAGATAACTTTCTGAAAACACAAATTGTAGAAAACATGGCGTACTTCACTGATAAAAAGTTTCCTTACACAGATAATTATACCTGCCAATGAAATCACGCTATCATTGTTTTTATCAAAGGAATATTGATTCACTCTTGTGTTTTTCAGCACTTTTTGTGTCTCCCTCCCCACTCATCTTCCATTACATCACTCACCTGCCAATTCAGCAGAAGAACACAGCAGAAAGAAAGAAAGGGACAAGTGGGGAATTCAGAATGTATATGGATAGTTGGATGGGCATTGGTTGGATGGAACATATTGTCAATTGGCGGGAGTGAAATCAAATGTAAAGAACAACTGATTTGACTAGGACTGAAGGGACAGATTCCTCCTCATTTTTAAGAAGGCCAGTGGCATAATCACCATGTATATGTTCCTGTGCAAAGAGTTCTGCAATGGATAAGTATATAATGGTTCATTTTTTAAATATTTGGATATGTATATGAGTTTGTGTATATATGCATCTATTCTCAAATGTATATAGTATATATGTATAATGTTCAATGCACATGTATTATCTCATATTCTTGTAGAGGAATATTCCTCAAAAGTCTAGGAAAGAGAGGCCTATTCCATGTTTTTTGGCCTGCTATGTAACTTCAGATAATCACCAGGCTTCAGTTTTTTCATTCATAAATTTAGGAGGTTGGACTAGATAATCCCCAACATCCCTCTTAATACTAAAATTCTATCATTATTATGATTCCATTTCTCATCATTATTCTCACAGCATTTGTTGGTTTGGTACAGAGCATAGAGAGAATTTTTATTATTAGTTTTTTGGCAAGTTTTGTCTGAAGGAAAAGAACTCCAGAATTTTGGAAGAATTGATTTTTGCCTATATCTTTGCTTAATGATGTTTAGATTTCAAGATACTTGTGAAAGTTCACTCAAAATTGTGAAATACTTTGCATGTTTATCAAGAGTAATAATTTATTCTGACTTATAAAATATTCTACAAGTGTAAAACTGTAAGAGTCTAAAAACTGACCTTAAGATATATAGTCTCCAAACATTATACATTCATTTTTACATCAACAAAAGAATATATAGAAAAAAAGTTCAATATAGAAAAGTATATTTTTCTTGATGTGGTTTAGATAACCCTAGTGGAAGAAAAAAAATTATCAAATAAACTGTCATTACTTACAAAAGGATTAGCTGAGGTTTCCAGGAACCATGGTTGACCATTAAAATGACTCCTTTTAAGTGAATCTCCCATATCATTAGTTTCCTCAAAAAAATAATTCTTATATCACAAATCTCTTCTACCTGCATCTCCCAATAAAAATGATTTTTCTATTTCTTACCATGAATCTTTCAACCTACTGTTCAAAACAAAAATTATTCTTCCATCTTGTCATGAATCTGTCAAAGGTACTGCTTCCAACAAAATTGACTTCTGTAATTTATGTTACTTTCCCTGAATCTTTCAAGCTCCTGTTCCCAATAAAAATAAATAAATAAAAATCTCATTGAGTACATCTGAGATTCTTGGTTCAAAACGAAATACCTTTTCGTTTGGATTTGTTTTCCTTTCTTTCAAGATCTAATCCTCACAACTTAAAAATCAAAGAATTGTTGTACTTCGGAATTTTTTAACTCTAACATCTCAAAATAAATCATTATATTTTTATGACTGGCTTATTAAAGCTTACACTTGAGCTGTTTGTTGTTATAAGTTTTATATTTGCATGCATGAGCACATATATGTATATTATATGAACATTGCACATATTATATGTTTGTTGTCCTTTATTCTCTGAGAGGACTAAAATGATATTACTATGTTGCAGTCAAAGTATAAATGTGTCGGACTGTGGCTGATATGACCAATATGAGCGTGAAAAGCTCTACTACAGGTAACATGCCAATAGTTCACATGAATATTTGAAGTGGAAATGTCTCTAAATTTGCAAATCTCATTTTTCTTTTGAGCTACTGTAATTTTGATTCATTCACAGAATGTAGTGCCTTCTTTAATGCAGGCACACTATGTTGGGCAGTTCTTTGCCAGTGTCTCCCATGGCACACAAATGATTCCAAAGTTCTTCATAGAGGCCTTGAGAGTATCTTTGTATTTTGTCTTCTGATCTCTGAGTGTCTGCGTTGTATGAATTCTCCACAAAATAGTCTTTTAGGCAAACATATGTTTTATAACCAAACATTTTGCCTAGCTTATTAGAGGTGTACTTTCTGCAGTAGAATGCTTGACAGTTTAGCTTGAAAAAGGACCTCAATGTGTGGTATCTTATCCTGACAAGTGATAAATTACAGATATTTTGCAGAGATATATAACATGTTTTACACACAGCTGTGTGCATATGTGTATATATTTATATACATACACACATATATATATATACATATAAAGAATTATTAATGGAAATGACCTAATGATTATGTATGTAAATTGTTTAAAATGTATTTAAGGATCAGACATTCATGAAAGTTTTGCCTGCTGTACTCAGGGGAATACAGAAATGAGGATAACATTTCTATGAACCTACTATTTTTTAAAATTTTATCTGGGCGTGGATTCTTGTTGGTGGAGATATTCCTTATTTTGCTCTGTTTTTATTTTAAACCTTTCTAAATTTGCAGTCAAACTTTTCCTTAAATATTTGCATCAAAATTTTGTTTTAATGATCAAAGCTGTAGCCATTCATTGATAGATAGAAATTGGATGAGATTTATTCCTTAACAGCAAAATACAGATTCAGAACCAGAAGATGGACATTATGGTAAGAGATATTTTAACTCATTATGAGAAATAAATTACTACTTTTCAATTAGTTCCCTTTCACTGGAAAAATTCAAAGAGAGACTGAATGAACCCTTATTGGGCATGTTTTATCACACAGGAAGTTGTACTAAATGACTTTTCAGCTCAGGTATCTGTATGTAAACTTTTGTTGAGAAAGAAACTTTGTCTTTTATTTTTGTCTTTGCATCCTCAAAACTTATCACAATGCCTGCAACATAGTAGCTTTTTTTTTTTAAAATAAAGATTTGCCAGTTAAATGAATGGATAAATTATTTTGGAGATTAGAAGTCAGAACCATAGAATTTAATCCTGCCATTTGAATTACAAATTATGAGTTATAAGGAATTTCAGATTCCATTTGTATGGCTGAAAAAATAACCCTCTCCATGAGATGTCCCACAGCTAGTCAGCTAGTGGGCTAATCTTTGTTTGAAGACCTCTAGTTGAGGGGGGAGAGGATGGAGTAAGCCTGGGTGCTACATCTTGAAGTAACGCATTCTGGGTTTGATATCTCTGTCTGTCAAGAATTGTTCTTGTCTGCAAGTTGTACTCATAGCTCCCAGCTCTCTATTCTGGGGTCTAGAACAGTTATAATTCCCCAAATAACAGACTTAAAAATAGATGAAGGCATCTGTCATATTTCTTTACCATTTTCTTTTCCATGTCCACAGTTTTTCAAATTTTGACGCACTCACCACGGTGGTGATTCTAATTTGGACATCCTCACACTTACTGATATCCTTCATAAATGTGATACTCTGAGCTAGACAGACAGCAATAGCTGAGGTGTGATGAGGAAAAAGATGTTATTGTGCTATGACCTTCCAAGTAGAATGTATCTTGTAGTAAGTAGATCTATTCTAATTTCACCTGTTGCCATTTTATTGAATGGGGGTGGGGGAGGTGTGAGGGAAAGATATGGAAGGAGAAAGAGGACAGAAATAACTCATACAAGTTCCAACACCTACTTGAACACTTTAGAAACAGTGAAATGATTCTTTCCTAAGATGCTTTTTCCATTGCTGTAAGGTTCTAATTTTTAATTTTTTAAATTTTTTTTGGCTTTTTGGATGGGGGAAGGCAGGGCAATTGGGGTTAAGTGACTTGCCCAATGTCACACAGCTAGTAAAATGTTAAGTGTTTGAGGCCATATTCGAACTCAGGTCCTCCTGATTCCAGGGCTGGTGCTCTATTCACTGCACCACCTAGCCACCCCCAAGGTTCTAATTTTTATAATATTGTTTATAATGTTGAAGTAATATAGATCTCCCTATAATATCCACCTAGATGTTTTGTTTTGATCTCTGTAACAATGAAACATCAGTTTATTCCAATAATATAATATTATAAGATTTGGAACTAGAGTGGACCTTAGAGATTCTTTTGGTGAGATCCAGATAAATTAAGTGATAGATAGATAGATAGATAGATAGATAGATATTGACAAAATAATATATATATGTATATGTATATACATATATATATATATCACTTAATTTCTCTGGATCTCAATCTCAACAGGTATGTATATATATATATATATATATATAT
>JAQQSV010007679.1:0-13960 GCA_028646515.1 Pseudochirops corinnae
AGCCGAGCTGACTTTAGTGGGAAGTATCTGTGTGCGTTTTTGAAGTTCTAGGTTGGTCCAGAGTCCTATTCCATGGGTATTTGGGGGTGGCTATGTGAGAGCTGCGATATATTGCTGCTGCTACGTGGCCATCTTGGCTCCGCCCCCCTCTTTTTCTTTTTTTTAAGAATTGGTACATTTGCTCATTTCTTGACTCATGACACCTTTCCTAACCTACATAATATTTCAGTGGTCGCTGATAATAGTGAAGCAATCACATTCACAAATTCTATTTTTTTTTAATTTAAAGACAAGGTCTCCCTATCTCACCCAGTCAGAAAATGTAGCAGCCATTCATGAGCCCAATCCCAGTACTGAGCACATCTGGAGCTTTGACCTCTGCTTCTTACCTGGGCTAGTTCATCCCTTCTTTGGAAACCTGGTGGGCCTCTGCTCCCCAGGAGCTCACCATATTGATGCCAGACTTAATTCAGACACTTAATTGGTTTAGCTTACTGCATCCCAGAAGTCCCTAGTTCAAGCCGTTCACCAGCCTTAGCCTCCCTGGTCATAGGGACTATAGGTGTGGACCACCATATGAATTCTTTTAGGAAGGTGGAATATAATTCTTCCTGGTTGAGGGCAACGAAGTATTGTATTATTGACACTCTCATTTATCTGAACCATTTTTGTTCATTCCCTCCCAGTCTGAAGATGAGTTTTCTTGGTATGGTGCCTGGTGCATAGTAGGATTTAATAAATACTTGACTTTTTAAGGGAGGACAAAAAGGCAAAATAATAATCAAGGAGTTCTGCCTTCTCTCTCTTTCTTATTTGCTTCATACCATCTATCTACCTTCAGCACTGATATTATCCCTTTTTTGATCTTATTTTATCCCCAATGTATCTTTAAAACCCTTTTGATTGTCCTTGGCATTCATTGTAAGTTTCACCTTGCTTTCAGCTTTAGGATTACAGAGATTAGTCTTACAGTACCATACCATTTTTTTTAATTTGTCTTCATTTACCTGCTCTTCTTTCCATCTACTGTGCTTGTTTTCTTGAAGTCTAAGTAGTTCAAAGAGTTCCCTTTGCATTGACATCAATTCTAGTTCTTTTTTCCCCTTTGAGCCTTCCTCAAATGCTCTGCATTATGCTTCTCCCAAGACACGGATTTCCTCCCAGGAGTATATCATCTCAATGTGCACGGTTACTCTGTCATCCTTTATTTGATAGTGTGCCCAGTCAAGCAGAAAAGTTCTCAAATTTTATTTCCCATAATGCTCTGGGATCCAAAAATCATTGCTCACTAGGAGGAATTCCTTAGATTACTTTGTCCCATAAAGTTGTATGTTTGACTGCAAAGTAGTAATATCACTTAGCAATGACTCTGATGGGGGGTGGGAGATAATCTTCAGGAACTGCTGGAGCCATAGGTAGGGATGGGCAAAGACAGAGAATTGATACGTGAACTCAGTTGGAATGAAAAGATAGAACAGCTGTGGTATCCTTCAACCCACATGCATTAAGTCCCTTGATTTACTCCGTTGCTCTATTTTTTTGCATTTGTGTTTGGACTTTTGATAGGAATATTCTAACTGTCCTTCCTCTTGAATACTGGTTCCTGTGGTTTCTATTGTTTCTCTCCTGCTTGTGACTCTGGGTCACATCTGCCTTAATGGATATATGTGGATGGTTTTTCACCTCCTCTTCCATTTTCAGTTTGAAGTTTTACTACTCAGATTTACACACCTCTGATTCATTTAACACACACTTTTTAAGCACATAATATATGTAGGCACTGGGGACTTACAAAGACAAAAAAGAGACAGAGCTTGCCCTCAAAGAGCTTATTTAACTGTGAGAGAAAGGACATAATGTGTACACAAAGAAGTAAAGACAAAGTATATAAAAACAATTTCAAGAAGGAAGGAAAGCTAATAACTGGGGTTGGGGAGGAGAGAGGGCTCAGCAAAAGACTTCATTATGTAGGAGATGGGTCCTGAGTGTGCTGTAAAAAGAAGAAGTGTATAGACCAGAAGGGATAAGGGTGCATTCCAAATTCCAAGAAAATGTATTTTACTGACCTTCTTTAGATAGAATCCTTCCTGGAAAAGAATCTGTTCTTTCTTATCTTAAGGGCTGGCCCAAAATATTACATTCTTTTCTCTAACACAGTCTTCCAAACCTGTTAGTCACGTTAGTTCCCTACAAGCTAAGACATCATCTAATATTCTTTAGGGAAAAAACAAACTAGTTCAATCTTATATTGCATTACAAGAAATAAAATCCATAGGATAAGGGAAGTGATAGTACCCTCATAACTCTGTATTAGTCAGACCACACCCAGACTATTTTATACTTATGACCACTTTTTAAGAATTGCATATGACAAATAGAGTATATACAGTAGAGTAGAGAATAATCAGAATGGTGAAGTGTCTGGAAACCAGTGTAGTATGAAGAATGATTTATCCTGAAAAAAGAGAAGACTTTGGGAGGTTATTACTGCCTTCATATATCTGAAAGGCTTGCATTTGAAAGTTAGAATAGATTGATTCTATATATGGTAAAAACAAAAGACCAGTGTGGACAGAAGTTCTAAGGAAGTAAGTTAACTTCATTATAAATAATTTTCTAAAAATAAAAACTGTCCAAAATTTGGATGGGCTAGTTTGGGAAATAAGGAATTCAACGTCCTTGGAAATGGTGATCAAACATCTATCAGAACATTGCCTTGGGAGAAGTGTAGTACAGTAGAGGGAGCCTAAGCTGTTGAGTCAGAAAACATGGTTCAGACCACTCCTTTGATGCTTACTACACATGGCCTGGGGCAAATCACTTAACCTCCCTTGGTCTCAGTTTCCTTATCTGTAAAATGGATCAGATGGCCTGCTAAATCTCAAAAATCATTAGCGTGTAATTCTGTAATACAAGGGGTTTGAAGAGACAATTTCTATACTGAGAATGAGGTAGTACAATGTGGTTTGTAATAACCCTTTCATTGTTCAAAACTCTAAATTCCTATATGCAAATATATTCATACTTCCCCTTTCTCTGTCCATGTTTAGCTTTGCTAAACTTTGCCTCATGAGCTGACTTCTGACCAGAATTACAGCCTTACCAATACAGTCTTATTAGAAAAATGCTGGCAGGACCAGAAGTAGGTTTCCTTCTCACCTGAAAGACCATCTTGTCTTTGTTATGTGTTTTCTTCTCAAAGCTCAGGGGCAGGCCAGGTCCTTCATCATTTCCACCCTATTTTGCATAATTCATTCCCTTGACAGCCAATACTTGGCAGTCACATCTGCTCTTTTTTTTCTTCCAACTCTTCCATTCCCACTTGCCAGCTTTGGGTGAATTCTTGTCCCATTGGTCATGGCCCTTTAAAGGAGAAGAATGGAGCAATGGTGCTATATGCATATCTACTTTTATTCCTAACACATTTGTTATGTCTCATGCACTAGTTAATAAACTCTTATATTATGTGCAAATACTTTTGATGGGGGAAGAGGTGTTGGAGTGAATTAAACTGTTAAATATAAGGATCTTAATGAAAGTGGGATAGGTATGTGGTAATTGATGACATGACCACTTAATGAAGGAAGAATTGAAGTGGTAATAATACCTTCTATTTAAATAATAATTTAACTTTTCACAATATTGTCACATCTTTTAGCTCATTTGGACAGTATGTCCACCCTCTAAGGCAGGTAGAAAAAGTCATATTATCCTTATTTGACAGATAAGGAAACCAGAGTCTAGCTATTTTAAATAATATACCTAAGCTCACCAGAGGTAGATAATAGCACAGACAGGACTTATAACCCAGACTTCTCGATTCCCAGCCTTGCTCTTTCCATAGCTTGAGCATTCAGGAGATCTTTAAAGGAAGGAAGAAAGTTTACTTGAGGCAGATTAGTGCCTAGATTTCAGTGTGAGAGGACACCTTTGCCATTGGAT
The DNA here is from genome assembly GCA_028646515.1 of Pseudochirops corinnae. NCBI lineage: Eukaryota > Metazoa > Chordata > Mammalia > Diprotodontia > Pseudocheiridae > Pseudochirops > Pseudochirops corinnae. The sequence goes on from JAQQSV010007679.1 coordinate 3,943, forward strand.
ATAGTTTTGTTTTTGTTTTTTTTTTTAGGAACAATGATTGTCCGAGAGTTCCATTTTCCCTTCAAATGTTATGTCATGGGGGGCAGAACACAAAGCAGAATGTAAGATGAGCACAGTGTAACCTGCTTTTATGTAAACCTATTGCCTCATTCAAGAAAGATGAATGAGTGACAGGGTATATGATAATTGTAGAAATTAATGTCCTAAAAGTCTTAATTTATAGCTGCAAAGTCTCAATGGATTTCAGAAGATAACCCTATGAGTCTATTCAAAAGCCAGAGCTATATACTTTTCTTATCTCTATTGTGGTAGTAGCTATGTGAATAATAAGAGCCCTTCCATAATAATAGCAAATTCACTGTAGAACTAACATAATTCTATCTCCCTTCTCCTCCACCATTCTGGTCTAGAAGAAAGTGACAACTGTAGGGAGAGTATTAGTAATCTACCAATTTCTTTTGTGCCTATCAATTCTCTTGCTGTGTATAGAAAGAAAAGGAGAGGCTCAAAATCTAAGCTGTGGCCAAGGATAATTCTCACTCCATAGTGAGAAGGTAAGGAATTTAGCTGTTGGTACTCAATAGGAGATACTTGTCCAATGACCTCACTTCTCTGGGCTCCCAAAATTGTTCTCATAATAGACTTTTCAAGCAATAGGAAAAGTCAAGTCTGCCTCCATTCAGGATTGATCTGCATGGTCCCAAAATCCGGTAATATCTCAGTAGATACATATGAAGGTGAAAAGGCCACTACTACGTTCTAGTGTTTTGTGTTACTTGGTTGAGATTTGAGCAGCATTGAAAGTAGGAACTATCTAAACATGAATGCTTTCAATTTGTTTCCCTTTTAAGCTGCACATAGTTCCTTTGCCATCTTGGTAGAGCATCCTTAGGTACAATTAAGGGACAGATTCCCAGGAGAAATGCAGAGCAAATTGAGAAACCACTAGGGTGTTTGGGATTTGTTTGTTTGTTTTGAGAAACAATTTCCCAAGCAAAGATATTCAGCTCAAAGGAGGGGTGAACAACTCAAGAATAAAGGCTAGGGAAAATTTGATGTGAAAATATGCCTGCAGTATAGAAAATAGAGGGTAGTCACCTGAGGCTTCAGGTCATAGGGGAACCTTGAACAATAGCTTAGAAAATAATCATTGGAACTGGAAAGTGGGTGCACAGGGGATCAGGAGAAAGGAAAGCTGGCTGCTTCTTACAAACAAGTTTGCTTTTAGTTGTGTGTTTAGAGACTGAAACTAAAAGTGAAGTTTAATGGTATTAATGGAATTTTTAGATGCTAACCATAAGTAGAAGAAGATGATTAATAACAGTGTCATGGTCATAGCAAGGGGGGGGGAACCCCACCATGTTCCACATCACTATGTCTCTGGAGTCGTAGGTGGTCCCTGGGTCCCACATTTCAAGAGATACATTTCTAGACTATAATGTATAAGAAAGCATGTCATCTCAGGAGTGGTTGAAGGAGCCTTTCCTGCCTACTCCAGGATGCATATCATTTCTTTTTGGTGGCAGCTTTGGAGGGTGATATGAGGATGCATTCATTTGGTATTCATTTTAATAAGGCTTTACTAAAAATTTTGGTATTGAGAGGAAAAGATCATGGTCACATAGACTCATCCAGTAGCACTGTACTTGGATTTCTAAGCCAACCCTAGTATCCAAAGCGCACTCTCCATTTGGAGTCAGAAGGCCTGGGTTTGAATCGTACTTCTCATTCATTACTTATATGATCTTGGTCCAGTCATTTTCTGGGTCTCCATGTCTTCCTTTATAAAAAGAGGAAGCCCTATGCATTCTGAAATTTATCATACCTCAAAATTCTTTTGAGCTCTGTCACTATAATTTTAGGGGGAGTCCTTTCTCATGTATTTGCCCTACTGTCCAAGGCACAAAGTCCTTAGTTTCCTAGGCATGTGCCTTCTGAAGTGGTGGATAATCCAAGAATGAAGCACCATGTAATAGACAGACTCAAGTCTTTATTGAAAACTCTATTTCCATGCTATTTTGAAGACTGACAATAAGCAAATATACAAGTTGTGTTTGTTTACAGGTTGAAGCTGGAAGATGAATAAGGATGTCATTAATGAAGGACAGAATGATGCTTTGCCATTAACACACCCATACCAAATAGCATTGTGAAAAGAGTGCTGGACATGGAGTTGAGAAGACCTGAGTTGGAATGTATCCTCAGCACTTACTGGCTATGGCACTCTAAGCAAATTCATTTAATCTCTTTTTGCCTCAGTTTTCTCATCTGTAGAATGAGGCCGATACTAGGACCTCCAACCAAATGAGATAACATATGTGAAGCATTTCCCAAACCTGAAAGTGCTCTATAAAAATTAGTTATCAGCATATAAGTGATGCCATGAAAATAGCTCTTTGTTTTACTTGGAATTGGGCAGGATATGTTTCTGGAAGGTGGTAATATAGGTTTCCTTCCATGCTTTGGATGGTCTGCCTCAGCCTTTATTTATTTGAACCCGGTAACTTATATGCAAGTTTCCTTGTTTTGTGTGTTCTTGAATTTGAAAACACCACTGAGGAAATTGAACCTCAGGACCTTTTTGAGAAACGGAAGTGAGACAATTGAAGTACAGTCACCACTGGCATTCTCTCTCAGTGGCATGTATGTGGACATTCAGGACAAAAATACCTCTGACTATGCCCGAGCAATGAAAGCAGCTGGCAGAGATAAGTAGGTCACGATGGTCAGAATTGCTAAGTAGGTGAAGTCTTATTTTGGTATCTGGAGTGCCCTTCCCTGGAGCCTTTCTACTCTTCCAACTGACCCTCCCCAGTTACTACCTAGTAAGTAAGTAAGCAGGTAATGGTGGCCCTCTGTGCTGATAACAGGACCCAAAGCATTCTGCCTCAGGTCCTCAAATTCAAGTCTGCCAAATTTGGGGGAGAATGAGGAGAGGAGAATCCCAGAGAGATGTGCTAGCTGGAAAGTATACAGTCTCCAAACAGACATAAATCTTGTGATTAAGAGGGTATGTGTGTTTTGATGTGCTTGTGCTCAAATGCATATGCTAGCAATGAACCCACGCACATGCAGAGAAAATGAGCAGGAAATGTCTTTACTTTTATTGTTTCCTAACAGAGATTTCCCTTCAAGACCGTAGGGCTAATGAGTCTTTATAGGAAGAAGATTTACAGTATCAGTTCTTCTAGTCCAGCTTTTCAGACATGGGGGCCCATGGTGGGGTCCCCTTCAAGGTAAGGGGACCCTGTGGCTAGTCTCATGCCTTAGGAAAAGCAATAGAAGTCATTTATGCAGACATGGCCCAGAAGGATTACTGAAAATGCATCATTTAGCTGCCATCCCTACACTGCCCTCATGCTCTGGACTAGGGATATACTGATAAACTGGTGGCATTTATCCACTTTGGAAAACTGGAGAAACCTCTCCCTTCATCTACCATGGATTATACTTAGCAACCACAACCCCTATTATTGAGAGGACAATATTGGAAGGAAATGAAAAAGGCTTAGGTGAACAATATCAATGAGAGAAAGGAATAGGAATGGAATGGGAAAATTCAGCAATACGGATAAGACTTTAACCCTCCCATCCTTACTTCTTTTTAGGCTCCCAGTACCCTTGCTCCTCTTCTTCCAATCAGATGAAAGGTTTATCTCATATTATTCATTTTATATTTTAGGCAGCTACGCAACTTCTTTTTCTCTGAGCACAGGTCTTCCCACCTAACTTTTTCCTTCCCATTCCATCTCTTGCCCCAGTTCTAGAGTTTTCTCTGTGAATATTGTTCTAATATATTTCAATGGAAACAACTCTGTCACTAATTGTTTTTCTACCTTAAAGTATCTTTTTATTCTTCACAACATCTATGTTCTATCATAGGGTACCATGTTTTTCAAGGGGAAGGGACTAAGGCACGTAAAGAAAAATTAATTTCCCAGAAAATTCAATGAATTCCCCAGGATACAGTTCCATGACAGAGTCACCTTAGACCCTGGAATTATAAATTTTCTTTCTCTGTGAGATCGCATTGACTTTATTTCATCAATCCATAAAATAGTGGTAAGGTTCTTATCACGTGGTAAGGTTCATTTCTTAGTTAAACAAGGTACTTCTTCCTTAAGGCAATCATTTCTTCCTTTGAGGAGCAACTGCCAGTGAACTTTGGCTGTCTGAAGGATTGTATCTTCTGTTTACCATATTCTCTACAGGAAGGCCATGGCTGCATCTGATGAAGCCTAGTGAGAGAAATTAATAAAGAGATCTGGCCTCCAACTTCTGATCTTTCTTTTTCATTTCCCTCCAAAAAATAATAACAGTAATAATTTCAAGAACACAGTACTCATTTGTCACATTGTTGGGAGAGGGGTGAGAATAAGTCATTCTGGGGACAGGAAAAGAAGCTGACAGTTCCAAGAGATTTTAACACATAAAAGAGGATTTACTAAGCATTTGTTTGTACTTGGTGCTAGATCTGCTTTGGTTGCCTAAGTGCCCCTCTTAAGGAACTTGATGATCATAGAAGCAATTCAGTTCAATAATTCAGCAATTGTAATTGCCTGCTATGTGCTAAACACATAGTGTTTAGATACAAAGAAACTACCTTTCCCCCAAAAGACCTTGTCTTCAAGAAGCATACATTCCATGGGGGAAAACTGCTAGAAGCTTTGGTCACTTCCTATGTATTTATTAGTTGTACAAGGTTGGGGAAATGAATGGGAGCCCTGCAATTTTGAGTGGGAAAATACATCCCCCAGTGGAAATCTTGTATTCTTTACACCATTGTAGCAATAGTAGAATCTTCTCTAGTATTGACCCAATGAAGTATTTAAACCATGTTTATTTAATCTTCTGAGTTTTGGGGTTTCTTTTTTGCTTTTTGGAGGGGGGAATGCAGGGCAATTGGGATTAAGTGACTTGCACAAGGCCACATGGCTAGTAAGTGTAAAGTGTCTGAGGCTGGATTTGAATTCAGGTCCTCCTGAATCCAGGGTCAGTACGCTATTCACCGTGCCACCTAGCTGGCCCTTCTGAGGTTTTTGGGTTTTTTTTGAGGCCATATTCTTCACACCAGTAGCTGATAGTATTTTTTAAAGTCTGGTGAGCATGAGGAGACAACTTAACATCTGGGAATGGTGTTGTCAGTTTTGATACCCTTTAATAAAATTTCATTGTGCTTCTGTTTTAAAACCAGGAAAAAGGAAGGGAAGAAAAAATGCTCTGCTTAAGTAGGAAAATCAAATGATAACCAAGGATAACTGGAGAAGGAAATAGTAAAGCACTCCAGCATCTTTGCCAAGAAAATTCTGCATGTAGGATTTTTGGGAGGATATGGACCAGAGTCACACAAAGTGGGCAGGCAGGAGTGGGTTTCGATAGCCATCATTAGAGGGTGTACCCACATCAACAACATCACAGATCAATCAAAGCAACATTAGGTGATGACTCAACATCCTAAAGCCAAGTAATGTGGCTATCATCATATCCTTCTGTAACTATTTCACTTGAGCTTGCATCCCTCACTGTCTGAACTAGAGATCGTTTGTTTTCCCAGAATCTAATATGGATTGTTGGCTATATGCTCTGATGGAGTTGTAGGTTAGTTTTGTCTCAGCATCATTCTGTTAAGAGCTCCTGAGGTCAGAGAATCACTGAATCTCAGAGGTGATTGAGTACAACCGAAATCCAACCTGAAGTGCCCTCTACAAGATCCTGCCGAGTGGTCAGCCCATCGATATCAACAAATCCTAATGTAGCAAATATTATCACGCATTCACATTCTTTCCCTAACGGCCAGGGATAGAATGTGCCTAAGAAGGGCCAGTAAAAATATATTTGCTTGGAATCTAGTCAATACAGATTTAAACTGAAAATATGAGTGGAGTAAGAAAATTGCGCGCTTATATGTACCTGACAAGCCAGACATCACAGCGAATAGTACATACAATATAGAAGAAAAGCAACAGGAAGACCAGTAATTCACTGGAGACAAGAAGAGAATCAAGAGTTTGTGACCTTAGGTGGCTGTATGTTTGTTCTGTGTGCATTTGCTTTAAAAAAAAAAAATCAGATTCTCTAAGTCTTTAAGAATCAGAGGTGAAACAGAGTCTCTTTTGAAATGAATTAGCAAGAAGATGAAAAGTGCTCTTAATATCAGTGAAAGAAAGAACATCATATTTGCATGCCTAGGCATTCCTATTATGTTTTGTGTGTTGTGCTGTTTTGTTTTGCTGGGTTGCTGGATTGCTCAGCTGAGTTTTTCTGCCAAGGTGGTTGGCATGTTTGAAATAAGGACAGGGGGTTACTGTTAGTTAGCAGAACCAAAGAACTGAATCCCAACAGAACCCTCCTTCCCCCTTCCCCTTTCCCCCATCCCAAGCCATGATCCCACCTGCAGTGCAAACAGTAGGTGCACAATCAGGTACTTTTCACTAGAAACAGTAACCTAAACGGGAATTAGAGAAAACACTTGTCCTGAATTATTCCTTAGAGAGAATCACTTATTACTGGATAGCCAAGCCCTGCTGCTTTGGATCATAACATGTTACAAAAGCTATTTCTTTTCTCTAGTGATATCCATGATACCTCCTTGTCTTCTGATATTATTTGTTTCCAAACCATCCAAATTGGAACTTTCAATAAACCTTGAACCAGAGCAAAATGGGAGTACGTCTTGGCAGGTGCTGGCTCTGAGTAGCAAAGGAGACAGGCAGATGTGAAACAGAATGAGAAGGAAACAGGTTGAAAATCCCTTGGGGGGATTTCTTCCATAGACTTGTAGAAAATGTGATTTTTCTCTTTGAAAGCTCAACTTTATTTTTCTTTTTGACCATCCTGCTTTAAAAAAAAAAAATTTCTACGGCAGCAGGCAGCTTGTGTTGTGCTGGATATATGTTTTTTCCTTTGACCTGACAGTGCCCCTGTGCCAGGTGTGAACTTGACTCCCTGGGAAAACCTAATAGATCCATATGGTGTTGATACTTTGGAAAGATATTAGTAAATAAAATAGCAGAGAAGTAGGGTCAAAAGAAAGTAAGGACTGAAAAGAAGGAACTTAGATTTTTCTAGATCTTTATCTTGCAGCATTCTGTCCAAATGATCTATATGATTAAGTGAGTTTATCTGGAAAACAAAATTGTGAACTCAGGAGGGAACAATGGATGTTATCTCTCATTCCCAACTACAACCACCTCCTTACATCACATTTGACTTATAAAGTAATAAGAGCAGTTTCCATAACCCACACATGAAGATCTATTCCATTACTTTATAGTTGTTTCTAAGAGTTCATGACATTTCTCAAAGGCTAGCCTAAATATGGTTTTCTCAATAGGACAAGCACTGATATCAAAGGTAGAAATTTTTTTACTTTTTGAATGTGCTTGCTGTGGGCACTTATATTGTTCTGGGCTTGGGTTCAGATTCTGACTCTGATAATTTGCCCATGTGATCTTGTTGAAGTTTCTCAGCCTCGGTTTCCTCAACTGTGGAATGAGGCCATTGGATGAAATCATGAGTTCCTTACCTCTTTTGGGTCATGCTCCCTTTTGGCAGTTTGGTGAAGCCTATGTGACTCTTCTCAGAATAGTTTTTAAATAAATAAAATAAGATACATAGAAAGATATGTAAAATGTCAATGAAACGAATTGTATTGAAATACAATAATCAAAATAATAATAACATTTTTTAAAAAGTTATCAGATTACAAGCTAAGAATCCCTGGATTAGGTGATCTCTAAAGTTTTTTTTGTAAACTCTAAAGACTGAATCCTATGATGCTACCATATTATTATATCTGATTTGATAATCATCTCTCCAACTGAACTAATATGGTCATTTTGTAATTTTTTAGCCCAAGCAATCCTAATTGTTGATCCAATATAAATTAGAGGTCTGATATCTTCCTGCAGCATATATCTGGGACATGACAAAAGAACCATCTGAATTTTGTCAAACCTTGATGTTTCATGTAGAGACAAATGATATTGCCAGAAGGAATCTAGAAAACATTCCTAAGACTGTAAAATCCCAGACAAGGAACTGAAGACCTTAGGGTCACAGGTGGTGTTTTCACTGCTGCTGCCAATTGGAGGTTAGGGATTCAAAAGAAAGAGAGGCAGATTTGGGAAATGAACAGCTGGCTAAGAAGATGATGTCTGAAAACAGGATCTGGACGGCTTAAAATAGAGGGATGATGAGATTCTTGGCCAGGGATAGAATGTGCCTAAGAAGGGCCAGTAAAAATATATTTGCTTGGAATCTAGTCAATGCAGATTTAAACTGAAAATATGAGTGGAATAAGAAAATTGCGCGCTTATATGTACCTGACAAGCCAGACATCACAGCGAATAGTACATACAATATAGAAGAAAAGCAACAGGAAGACCAGTAATTCACTGGAGACAAGAAGAGAATCAAGAGTTTGTGACCTTAGGTGGCTGTATGCAAATGTACCAAACATGGATATAGTAAACAAAAGACTAGCTAATTATCCTAATTCAAGGAGACAATTTTTACCTCTTAGACAATGCTGTAACTTGGTATAGTAGAACTCATGACTGGAGTGCAACTATGGAGGACATATTTTATTCCAAAAGAACAGGATGGATGAAAAAAGGAGTGTATAGTAGCATAGTATATAAAGCAATACCCGAAAGAGGAAATCCAGAAGCCAGATACAGAAACCTTAGGGAAGAGAATTTGGGTAAAGGTCAACAGAGGCAGGGAAAGAGGCCTTGTTGCTATTGAAATATGCTAAAAAGGAGTGGGGCAACTAGGTGACTCAGTCAAAAGAGCATTGGGCCCAGAGTGAGGAGGACCTGAGCCTCAGACACTGTCTGTATGACCCTGGACAAGTCACTTTATCCTGTTTTCCTTAGTTTCCTCTTCTGTAAAATGAGCTACAGAAGGAAATGACAAATCGCTCCAGTATCTTTGTCAAGAAAACCCCAAATGGGGTCAATGAAGAATTGGATACAACTGAAATGACTGAAGAGAGGTATTGGGGAAAACATTACAAAGCCAAATGGGTACATAATCTGTTAGTGATGGGGGGAGGACTGCACCTACCTGGACATTTGCTGGAACTCTCTCTCTCAAGATTAATCCTAACACCTGTCTCCTCTTTCCAGAGACGTAATAGTCTAAAAAATATAGAATTGTATATACATTTTTGAACTTGACCAATGTGGGATTTTTTTTGGCTGAACTATGAGTTTTGCTGTGAAATTTTTGAGGGTAAAAGGAAAGGATTCAATCAGATGAGGGCAGTAGGAAGTATAGATAATAAATGATTATGAAAATAATTTTTATAAAGGAAGATGTATATAGGCTGAGACAAGGAATAATCTCTTCTCTTTCTCTAATCACAGCACAGATTGAGTTGGATCAAACTCTGGGTACATGTAGAGATGTATGTAGGACAAGAGAAGGAATAGTTTCTTCTCTAATCACAGCACAGGTTGAAGTTGGTTCAAACACTGGGTGCATGTAGAGAACTTGTCATTTCATTGTCCTGCTTTGTCAATAATTTTCCAGTTCTTGCTCAAGAATAAAATGGAATTATCCACATTCACTTGCCTTCTGAAAAGTTAGAAAAATCTAAGAGAAATGAAACAGCTAAGGAATAATTAAGTGTCAAGTGGGTGGTACTGACTATAAGCAAGTGAGTGAAAAGGAAAGATCAGTGTGGAACTGTGACTATCACATTAAAAGTGCTGCATCCCACTTTGTAATCCTGCTGTGGAGGTAGACCTATTCCCAAATACAATTATAATAAACAAGAATGTTCATTTAAGGAGTGTTACTCTGTAGATTTTATAACATAGTAGAAGGAGCTCCGGTTTTGGAGGCAGGAAGATCAGTAATAGTGAGGCATGCCTGTAAGCAACACATGTGGTCAAGACAGCTCACATCCCCAGCCTTCAGGCCCTGAGGTTCTTTTTTAACTGTGTAATCCTCTCTCCAGCCTGACTCTTGATTGGGGAGGGCGGGAGGTTGTTCTCTCTCTCTTTTTTTT
>JAQQSV010007680.1:0-13960 GCA_028646515.1 Pseudochirops corinnae
CTGTGTGGCAAGATACCCAGTTTAGAGTTTATGTCATTCCTTCCCTAAGCCAAATTCAATGAGAGTAAGGTTGACCCTTTCCCTTTTGCCTTTCTGTTCTTTCCCTCCATTGTAACAATTATCCTTTGCCTCTTCTATGAGATGATTAACCCCATTCTGTCTCTCCCTGTCTCCTCTCATTCTAATCTTCTCCCACCTCAGAATTTCACCTTTTAGAGTATAGTCCCTTCCTCTTCAGTTGATCTTGTGTCCTCTATGTGCTCATATATACACATACTCAGGTATGTGTTTGTACGCATATATAAACCCTCCTATATAGACATATGTGTATGTATATATACATTTGTATTCTCTTCACCTATCCTCATACTGAGAAAAGTTTCATGAGTTACAATTACCACTTTTCCATGTTGACATGTAAATAGTTTAACTTTGATAAGTTCTTTATGATTTCTTTTCCATGTTTACCTTCTCATGCTTCTTGTATTTGAGTGTCAAACTTTCTTTTCAGTTCTGGTTTTTTTAGCAAGAATGTTTGAAAGTCCTCCTAGGGTATAAATTCTTGTTCCACATTCTATAACATGCTTCATTCTGCTGGTTTGTACTTCTCATGAGAATTGAATAAAACTTCTTGTTCTTTCTCAAGACACCTATGGTTTTTAATTTTTGGTGGGGTAGGGGATTTTTGGGGTCCCCATGCCCTGCACATCCCTAAATGTAAGGTCAGCTCTAGGCTTCAAGAAGAAAAATGGTGCTTACAGCTCTACATTAGTTTTTTCTTGCTATAGGCACATTGGATGATAAGAGAGGGTACAGGATATTAGAGACATTTATTAAGTGCCTTCTGGGTTCCATGCACTATGCTAAGCACTTTACAAACATTTCATTTGTTCCTTACTGGGACACTGGGATGCAAATGCAGATGCTATTGGTGATCTCCATTCTCCAGTTGAGGAAACTGAAGCAGACAGAAGTTAAGTGATTTGCAAGGCTAGATTTGAACTCAGATATTCCTGATTCCAGGCCCAGTGCCTACCAGTCTGCCTATCTTCACTTCTCTACACTCATGATTTATCCTTGCATTGATCAGAGTTCTCAAATCTTTTATAGTAGTGTTTCTTTATAATGTTATCATTGTATAAATTATTTTCCTAGTTCTGTTCACTACTTTTATCATTTGATAGAGGTTTTCTCAGTTTACTCTAAAACTGCTCATTTTAGGGGTGGCTAGGTGGAGTAGCAAATAGAGCACCGGCCCTGGAGTCAGCAGGACCTGAATTCAAATATGACCTCAGACACTTCACACCCCCCTCCCCCCACATGCCATGTGACCTTGGGCAAGTCACTTAACCCCAATTGCCCTACCTTCCCCCTAAAAAAACTACTCATTTTGTAATTTCTTATGGCACAATAATATCCCATTATATTAACATACCATCATTTGTTTAGCTATTCCTTAACAGATGGCCATCCCCTTAGCTTTCAGTTTTTGGCTATTCCTTAATAGACACTCTCTTAGCTTTCAGTTTTTTACTACTATGAAAAGAGCTGTTATTAATATTTTTGTATATATACATTCATGTCTTTTTTCTTTGAGGGTCTAAGATCAGTAGTGTTATACCTGGGATATACATAGTTTGGTAACTTTTGAGATTTAACTCAAAACTACTTTCCAGAGTGTCTGGGCCAATCCACAGACCTACTGGCAATGCATGGTATGCCTGTTTTCCATTTGCAATTGCATCATAAGGCACAGTTGATTCTAGTGGGTTTAAATACTGGAATTTAATTTCAGCTCAGTAACACTTCATAGTATGGAGATGAAAATGTGAGATTTCAAAAAAGGAAGACCTAGTTTTGAAACCTGACTGCTTTTTGTGACCTCAGTCATTTCACCTCCTTGAATGTCAGTTTCCTTATCAATATACTAGACTCAACTAAATCATCAATAAGATCCTTTCCAGATAGATATTTCATGAACTGACTATAAGAAATAACTTGACAGAATTTGAGTTTTCCAGTTACATAGTTGTTAGCTTTGGAGAAATAGTTGATTTACCTTTCATTGGAGTTATTTAGGCAAAAGTTGGATAATAATCTATCAGAGATGTCATAAGCAGGATTTCCTGTTTTTAGTTGAGATTGAATTTAGAGGAACTATGGAATTTAAAATGGTTCCAGAGACATAATTTCTGGTAATTTAATCATTTTATTAATAATGCCATCATGTTTCTAAGCCCAGCCCAGCCACAATGCCATAATATTCCACTATAATGTTCTTTGGCCCATTGGTACAATTATTCTTATGGATTTATCTACCCTGTACTATTGTTAGATCGTGTGCTTGTGTGTGTGTGTGTGTGTGTGTGTGTGTGTGTGTGTGTGTAACACACAGAGAACCAATTAACAGGTTTAAATGGGATTCTGTTTGTAGTTAGAGTTTTGAACAAGAGGGTGAAGGAGAGTGGCAAGGAGATATAGAACTAAAATTTGAAGTTATAAAGGCTTGAACTTATGTGTCAGCTGTGAAAATGAGGGAAATTTAAGTCTAAAAAGTGAGGAAGAAGCATTGTCAGAGCTTTTGTTAATAATTGCATATGGAGGGAAAACTTGAGGAAACAGCCAAAGATAACTCAAGCTTGTTAGTGTAGAATAAAGAGAAGAATGATGGTGGTGTCTTTGAAAGACAGAGATTTGACAGTGGTTTCTGAATTGCACTAATAGCTTTTTCCTTATTTTGTCTAGAACTCACCTGTCTTCTCAAATTTGTCTAGCCTACCATCTCTGGAAATCAATCTCTTGTCTCTACCACATCAAATCCTTCTCTTTCTAACTTAGCTGTTCCATTCTCCATAGTGAGAATGGTCCCTATATAGTTTGATGTATTACCATGTACAAGAATGGAAGCTGTATTATTCTATAAGGTACCTTAGTTTTATCTTCAAAAGTGTGGAATGATCTGATTACTATTTCCAGAAAATGAATGATTCACCAAGAGTGGATAAATTTGGTAATTATTAGGGAAAGCAATAAGTGCAAAGGTTAGATTTTGAGTTGTGTTTCCCTTCATGGTTTTATTTTCAGTTTACTCGAGGGCAGGGCTTCTTAACCTCAGATCCATGCACACCTACCACCACCCAACCCAATAAATTTTAGGGAGTTCTCTTAACCTTGATGAAACAATAATTATATGTTTATTTTCACCAACTTTTAATCAAAATTCAACATTTCTCTCAATTTTGATTATAGGCAACAAACCATAGTTATTATTAGAAGTATCTGAGACTGTCATCAATAGAAATCATAGATATTATATATCATATTACAATTGTTACTGATATCTGTGTATATCATTTATACTTATGCCTGCTTCAGAATTACTATATTAGACCATTTACTAGATGCATTACTAGAATATTTTAATAATTGTATTTCCATATAACTGATTTCCTTTGTAGTCTTACGTAGTTTATACATATAAAAGTATTTTTATGAGGTAGAGCTTCTAGGCTATATACCACATTGCTAAAGGGGTGAGATACACCAAAAAGATTAAGATCCCCTGCTCCAGTGGTTTTCAAAGGGTCTTTGCCTTGTAGCAGAAGCCTAATAATGTATTATCTTCTTCAGTTAAGAATGTGAGTTATTTGAGAGGAAAAGGACAGAGGTGTTATTATTGTGGATATGTCTGTGTCTGTTTACAAAAGAAAAGTCTGATGGCATAAAACTCAACATTGCATAGGAAGCTGGAATGTAAGATCTATGAACCAACATAAGCTGAATGTGTGCAAACAGGAGATGGAAAGTTTAAATATTTACATCTTGGGTGTCAGTGAATTTAAATGTATGGGAATGTGTGAATTTAATTCAGTTGAACACTACATATACTATTATGGGCAGTCAGTTTAGATCTGACTTTATGGGCAAGAATTCCTTAGAAGAAATGGAATAGCCATCTTTGTTAATATAAAAGGGTAAGAAAAACAGTACTGGGGTATAATTTCGAAAGTGACAGGATGAGATCTGTTTGAATCCAAGGCAAAACAATCAACATCACAGTAATACAAGTCTATATTCCAAACACTAATACACAAGAGGCCAAAGTTGGCCAATTAGATGAAAACCAACATCTTCTAGAAATAACACCCCCCCTCTCCCTCTAAAATGTCACATTCATCACAAGGAATTGGAATACTAAAGTAGGGAATCAAAAGATAATTGAAATAGCAGCCAAGTTTGACCTTCAAGTACAAAATGAAGCAGAGCAGAGAATAATAGAATTTGTCATGATAACTCACTGGTCAAAGCGTGGACATCACAGATTGATTATTAGACTTTGCAGGTGAAGGTGAAGCTCTCTCTACAGTCAGTTAAAACAAGAGCTGGAGCTGACTGTGGCTCAGATCATGAATTTTGAAAACCTTCAAACCATATACGCATAATCTAAATAACATCCCTGATGGATATGAAGCATAGGTGCTGAACAGATTTAAGGGATTAGATGTAGTAGATAGAGTGCCTGAACAACTATGGACAGTTTCACAGTATTATATAGGAGACTGCAACAAAAAAAACATTGCAAAGAAAAAGAACAAGAAAGCAAAATGACTATCTCATCAGGCATTACAAGTAGCTGAGGAAAGAAGGAAAGCACAAAGCAAAGGAGAAAGAAATTTACCCATTTGAATGGGAATTTTTTTTATGGACCGTCTGTTGTAATATTTTATGTAACAATTTTATTTCATTAAATTTAATTTATTTAATAGTTTAACAATTTTAAGGGCTTTTTAAAAAAATTTTGAGTTCCAAAATCTATCCCTCCCCCACAAAGACAGCAGGTAATCTAAGTTATACTTGTGCAGTCATGTAAAAAATTTCTGTATTATTCATTTTGTACAAGAAGGTTAGAACACAACAAAACTAGCAGAAACTGTATGATTATCTCAATAGATGCAGAAAAAGCTTTTGACAAAATATAACACCCATTCCTATTAAAAACACTAGAAAGTATAGAAATAAATGGAGTCTTCCTTAAAATAATAAATAGCATCTATCTAAATCATCAGCAAGTATTATATGTAATGGGGTCAATCTAGAAGCATTTCCAATAAGGTCAGGGGTGAAACAAGGATGTCCACTATTACTCCTCTTATTCAATTTGGCACTAGAAATGTTAGCAGTAGCAATAAGAGAAGAAAAAAAATTGAGGGGATCAAATTAGACAAAGAAGAGACTAAGCTATCACTCTTTGCAGATGATATGATGATATACTTAGAGAATCAAGTAAATAACTACTTGAGATAATAAACAAATTTGGCAAAGTTGCGGGATATGAAATAAACCCACATAAATCCTCGGCATTCCTAGATATCTCTAACGAAAACCAACAGCAAGAGATAGAAAGAGAAATTCCATTTAAAGTTACTGTAGACATTATAAAATATTTGGGAATCTACCTGCCAAAATAAACCCAGGACTTATATGAACACAATTACAAAACACTTTTCACGCAAATAAAGTCAGATCTAACTAATTGGAAAAAATATCAATTGCTTATGGGTGGGTCGAGCTAATATAATAAAAATGACAATTTTTACCTAAATTAAATTACATATTTAGTGCCATACCAATCAATCTACCAAAAAATTACTTTGTAGAGCTAGAAAAAATAGTAGCAAAATTCATTTGTAAGAACAAAAGGTCCAGAATATCAAGGCAATTAATGAAAATAAATTTTAGGGAAGGTGGCCTGGCCATACCAGATTTTAATCTGTATTATAAAGTAGCAGTCATCAAAAACTACTTGGTACGGGCTGAGGAATATGGTAGTGGATCAATGGAATAGATTAGGTACAAAAGACTCAGCAGCCAATGACTATAGTAATCCACTGTTTGATAAACCCAGTTTTTGGGATAAGAATTCACTATTTGACAAAATCTGCCGGGAAAACTGGAACATAGTATGGCAGAAATTGGGCACAGACCAACATCTAACACCATACACCAAAATAAAGTCGAAATGGGTACATGATCTAGGTATAAAGGCCAATACTGTAAGCAGTCTGGGAGAGCAAGGGATAGTTTACCTGTCAGATCTATAGAGAGGGGAAGACTTCATGACAAAACAAGAGTTGGGGAATGACTGAACAAGTTGTGGTATATAAATGTAATGGAATACTACTGTGCTATAAGAAATGAGGAACAGATGGACTTCATAATAACCTGGAGAGACTTATATAAACTGATACTGAGCAAGAAGAGCAGAACCAGGAGAAATTTGTACACAATCTTAGACACAACATATGTGTGATGACTAACCTCAATAGACTGAGCTCCTCTCAGCAATGTAAAGTTATAAGACAGCTCCAAAAGACTCATGATTGAAAGAGATATCCACATCCAGAGAAAGAGATGGGGAGTCTGAATGCAGATTGAAACAAACTACTTGCTGTGTTTCTTTTTCTTATTTTGTCTTGTTTCCTCTTTCCCACTGATCACTCCATTAGTTATAATGCTTCTTTACAACATGACTAATGATTAATGTGAAGATATTTGTAGATCCTATATTCGAGTGCATGCTGCCATGATGGGGGGGAAGGGAGGAGAGGAAGGGAAAGAAAATCTGAAACTCAAGGAACTGTGGAACTGAATGTTGTAAACTAAAAGGAAATAAACCAATTTAATTTAAAAAAAAAAGAAAGCTAGAACACAACAAAAAAGAGAGAAAGTGAAAAATAGAGTGCTTCAGTCTGTATTCAGACTGGAGATGGATAGCATTTTTTATCATGAGTCCTTTGGAATTGTCTTGAATCATTGTATTAATGAGAAGAGTTAAGTCATTCACAGTTGATCTTATGATTTCTCTTTCCTGTTTACCTTTTCATACTTCTCTTGAGTCTTATATTTGAAAGTCAAATTTTCTCTTCAGCTCTGGTCTTTTCATCAAGAATGAATGCTTGAAAGTCCTCTGTTTCATTGAATATACATTTTCCCCCTGAAGTATTACACTCAGTTTTACTGGGCAGATGATTCTTGGTTCTAGCTCCTCTGACCTCTGGAATATCATATTCTAAGCCCTTTGATCCCATAATGTAGAAGCTACTAGATCTTGTGTTATCTTGATTATATTTCCACAATACTTGAATTGTTTGTTTCTGACTGCTTGTAATATTTTTCTCCTTGACCTGGGATCTCTGGCTACATTATTCCTCAGAGTTGTCCTTTTGGGATCTCTTTCAAGAGGTTATTGGTGGATTCTTTCAATTTCTATTTTCCCCTCTGGTTCTAGACTATGAGGGCAGTTTTCCTTGATAATTTTTTTTATGTTCACAAAATTTATTTTAAAAATTATATAAAGTTTCTTACAAAAGAGCATTATGTTCTGCACACTGCTCTGAATGGATGCCAGGGACACGTGGACTATTGATACTCTTTCTCTCCTGTACTTCCCTCTACTTATCCCCCCACCCCAAAAAAAATTACAGTTGACCTCAAAGCAAGGTGTTAACAATAGTTACAAGAGGGGAAAAATTACTATTTTTTTCACCACCACCAATGAACAAAAATAAAATTCACTCTTTCTGCAGCTGTTTCAAAATTTCAATGTTAGTTTTGCATGCCCTTCTCCTTCCCTCCTTGTCCCCCATAAGAAAGTAAAACATTATATCTGGTTAACAGCAAGGATTTCATTATGCCTCAGATGCAGAACAGTTATGAAGCAGAGGAATATTATCTTTTTTAAACAGAAGCAGATTTTTAAAAAAAGATGCACGATTTCTTTAGTTCTTCACTAGTCTTAGAAAAAATTTCCAGAATACTGCTTCACACTATAAAAAAGAAAAAATATCTTGCATTAGAACCTTCAACATCTGCATTCTGCTTCATACTGTTTTGTAGTAAATACTGTGCATTTTGTATTTGGCCCTGTGTTCCTGTGATGGTAATAATTTGATCCTCAGATTCTTCCAAAGCGTCATCATTTTTGATTGATGCTCCAGATTCAGGACGTATTTGTTTGATTCGCTGAACACCTTTGCTAGTAATAGATCCTTCCAAATCTTTGGGAATAGTTACTTGTGTTGTAAATAATAAGTCTTCCAAGGTCATCGTATAGCCACAGCCCCCTGCTTAGGAATAATCATATCCAGAACCACCCATAAATTCATGGTACTCAACCAGTGGTTCCTGAGCAATCTGCCATTTGTAAGGACATTATGTATCTACTGCAGAGTCAGCACTAAATCAGTACTAAAACCAATCATGCCATCTTAATGGTCACTGGGTTTTCCTCTTTTGTCATAAACCTTAGGATCTCTTTCTCTAGGTGATGGTGATGGTAGAAGAAGAGGAAGATTTCATGCTCTGCTACTGCCCCTGCCACCATGTCCAGGAGGAGCGTGTGGGGCTCCTCTGTGAGGGCTGTATGGGAAATCCTGCAGGACATCCTTGTCAGTCATCAAATATCGTTGTGAAACTGTTGTGCAGAGAAATAAGAGTGAGCCGAGACCTGGGTTCAAGATAAATTTAGATGTGGATTTATTGATTAAGTGCACGACTACCCGAGTGATCAGCACTCAAATGAGTAGTAATTTTTGGAAATTCAGATCTTGGTTTATATGGGCTAAAACCCACAAAATTATAATAGGGAGGGGAGCTAGCAGAAGCTATGACATACAGAAGCGGAGAACAGCCATTGGTTAAATCTGTATGACTCAGAGGAATATGGTGCATGACTCAGGGGTGCAACCTTCCGAAAGTGAGAGTATTTCCCATAACTGGGTGGAGGACACAGGGTGGAGGGTCCTGGGATGAGGGGAACTGGAATTTCACAGAACAGGTCAGGGTCATATTCTGGGCAAAGGGGGTGGGAGCCTCGCTTGGTCAGCGGGGCAGGACAGGATGGTACTTAGATAAGATCCTTGCACCGTAATGAACCTGGTACACTATAATGATTAAGGGGGGAAATATGAAAAGCTGATTAGGGGAGACAGAGTCAGGGAATACCTTTGAGCAATATGCTCAGACATGCCTAAAGCAGTTTCAAGCTATAATAAAGAAAAACAGAAATATAAAAATGGCTTAATGGTGGGCCACAAGTCAGGTGGTGTATAGTGACCGGAGATTTGGGTTTGGGTACAACAAAACCACCATGATTATTATTGGTTTCATCATAGAAATTGTGATCATAGGGTTGTACATATCCTCTGATGGGAGGCTCAGATATAAGATTCAGTATGATCTTTATGTACTCCATAACCATATCAGGCTTTCTCCCAGTAAGAACAACTATATCTGTGGAATGAAGACAGCATTCTTGGAACAGCTGGATAGTTGTGTGAGAATTCTCTTGAAATTCTTTGATTTGAGTGTCTTTGACCCCAATAATTCCTCCTGTTAGACTCTAGTAAATCAACAGTCTTAACTCATAGTCAAAGTCACTTCCCTTTTAGTGTGTTGGTAATTTAAGCATTCCACAGCATCAGATTCTAGTGGGAGTTGACTGATGGCAGTGGGTGATGGCAACTGCAGGACCTGTTCCAAGGAAGGGATAATTTTCTTTAGAATTTCTCCAGTTGTTTTAATATCTACACTGATACTCAGTATGCACTTGGGGCCACTGTTATCTGAGACTGAAACACTGGCATTTCAGTCTGTGTGAAGTGCTTTAATATTTTTGTCTCTTTTCCCAATCACTGTTCCAGAATTCTTTCTTTGAAGCAAAATGTGCAGTTCAACCATCTTGTCAGTATTTCTAGATTTTTTTGAAGGCCTGCTCCTCCTCCATATCTGCAGCAGAGTACTTCCCAAGTTCACCGTTTGGGGAAATTGAATTCACCATATTGGGGAAGGTTTCTTCTGGCTGTTCAGACTCCATTTTCTCAGATTAAATGGGTAGACGATTGCATGAAGCTGCCTTCTCTCCTATGCCCTTGATAATTTCTTGAAAGATGTTGTCTACGCTCTTTTTTGGTCATGGCTTTCAGGTAGTCCAATAATTTTAAATGATCTCTACTGGATCAATTATCCAGGTCAGTGGTTTTTCCAGTGAGATATTTCCCATTGTCTTCTATTTTTTTCATTCTTTTGTTTTGTAATTTCTTGATTTCTCATAAAGTCATTAGCTTCCATTTGCTCCATTCTAATTTTGAAAGAATTATTTTCTTCAGTGAGCTTTTGGAGCTTCTTTTCTATCTGGTCAATACTACTTTTTTAAGGCATTCTCCTCATTGGCTTTTTGGGCTTCTTTTGCCATTTGTTAGTGAGTTTTTTGGTTTTTTTTTTTTTGGTTTTTTTTTTGGTTTTTGGAGGGAGGAGGATAGGGCAATTGGCATTAAGTGACTTGCCCAAGGTCACATGGCTAGTAAGTGTTAGTGTCTGAAGCTGAATTTGAACTCAGGTCCTCCAGACTCCAGGACATGTGCTCTATTCACTGTGCTACCTAGCTGTTTCTTCAGTACTCTTTTGGGTCTCCTTTAGCAAGCTGTTGACTTGTTTTTCATGATTTTCTTGCATCACTCTCATTTCTCTTCCCAATTTTTCCTTTACTTCTCTTACTTGATTTTCAAAATCCTTTCTGAGCTCTTCCATGGCCTGTGACCAATTAATATTTTTCTTGGTGGCTTTTGATATAGGAGCTTTGACTTTATTGTCTTCTTCTAGTTGTATGTTTTGATCTTTGTCACCAAATTAAGATTCTCTAGTCTGACTTTTTTTTAAACTCCGTTTACTCATCTTCTCAACCAAATACTTGTCTTGCTAACTTCCTGTCAAAGCAGGGCTCTGCTTCTAGTGGAGGTAAGGGTGGTTGTACTGTCCCAGGCTTTGGTGGGTTTTGTGTCAGCTCCTGGATCCCCTAACATTTGTGGGCCCAGAGTTCTGGAAGCAACCATTGCTGCCCCTGCCACCACTGCTGCTACTGCGACCACGATTACCACTACCAACACCACCACCACCACCACCACCACCACCACCACCACCACCACCACCACCACCTGCACAGCCCTGGGGCTGGAAGAAGAGGTGCTCCTCTTTCACGCAGGTCCTAAAGAGTTTCCCCACTGACCTTTCATGCTCTTCTCATTTGTGGGTTGAGAAGTCAGAAAATCACCACAGCTGCCAGCGATTCAGTCCTTGGAGGCCTGTCCTGGCCCTGTCTGCACTGGCACAGCCAACGCTGAATTGTACTCCATTCCCAGCCTAGTGTGAAATATCCTTCCTGTTGGCTTTCAAGACTGTCTTGGGTTGGAGATGTGTTTTACTCCATCATTTTATGGGTTCTGCAGCTCTAGAGTTTTTTAAGAGTGATTTTTTACAGGTGTTTGGGAGGGTTTGTGGGCGAGCTCAAGCAAGACCCTGCTCTTACTCTGCTATCTTGGCTCCACCCCCCTATCATGTTCTCTTTGTCTTGTTTGCTCTCAAATTCTTCCCTTATGCATCGATCTGACAGCTAAACTATTCCATGTTCTTCTAATTTGCTTATGATGTTATCCTTTATATCTAAATCATGCCCTCATTTTGAACTTATCTTGGTATATGGTGAGATGTTGGTCTATATCTAGTTTCTACCATACTGTTTTCTAGTTTTCTGAGTTTTTTCTAGCTTTATAAAATATTTTTTTGGTAGTTTGATTGGCATGGCTCTGAATAAATAGATTAATTTGGGTAGAATTGTAATTTTTATTATATTGACTTGGCTTACCCATTTGTAATTAATATTTTCCAGTTGTTTAGATCTGACTTTATTTTTCTCAAAAGTTTTTTGTGATTCTGTTCATATTCCTGGGTTTGTCTTGGCAGGTAGACTCGTGTGTGTGTGTGTGTGTGTGTGTGTGTGTGTGTGTGTGTGTGTTATATTTTCTACATTTATTTTAAATGGAATTTCTCTTTCTGTTTCATGGTGTTGGTCATATATAGAAATACTAATGATTTATGTGGTTTTATTTTGTATCCTGCAACTTTGCTAAAGTTAATTACTTCAAGTAGTTTTTTTAGTTGATTCTCTAGGATTCTGTAGGTATACTGTCATCATCTGCAAAGAGTGATAGTTTTGTTTCCTCATTGCCTATTCTAATTCCTTCAATGTGTTCCCCCCTTCCCTTTTATTCCTATAGCTAGCATTTCTAGTACAATATTGAATAATAGTGGTGATGATGGGTATCATTGCTTCATCCCTGATTGTATTGGGCAAGGCCTCACTTTTATCCTCATTGCATATAATATTTGCTGATGATTTTAGATAAATATTATTTATCATTTTAAGGTGTGCTCCATTTATTCCTATGCTCTCTAGTGTTCTTAATAGGACTGAGTGTTATATTTTATCAAATGTTTTTTCTGCATCAGTTGAGATAATCATACGATTTTAGTTGTTTCTTTTTAATTGATATGGTCAGTTATACTGATAGTTTTTTGTTTTTTTAAATATTGAACCAGCCCTGAGTTTCTGGTATAAATCTCACCTGTTTACATTGGATGATCTTTGTCATATGTTACTGTAATTTCTGTGCTAGTGTTTTATTTAAAGTTTTTTCATCTATATTCATCACGGAACTTGGTCTTTACTTTTCTTTTTTGGCTCTGATATTTGGGCTAGTTATCAGCACCATATTTGTGTTATAAAAGGAATTTGGTAATACTCCTTCACCTATTTTTCCAAATAGTTAATATAGTATTGGGATTAATTGTTCCTTCAATGTTTGGTACAATTAATTTGTTAATCTACCTGGGCTCTGGAGATTTTTTCTTAAAGAGCTCATTAATGGCCTGTTCAATTTCTTTTTCTAAGACTTGCTTATTTACTTATTCCATTTCCTCTTCTGTTAATCTGTGCAGTTTTATACTTTTGTGAATATTCATCCATTTCGGCTTTATTGTCAGCTTTATTGGCATGTAATTGGGCAAAATAGCTCTTATTAGTTCTAATTTCCTCTTCTTTGAAGGTGAATTCACCATTTCACTTTTGATACTGGTAATTTGTTTTTCTTCTTTCCTTTTTAAAAATGAATTAACTAATGGTTTATCTGTTCTATTGTTGTTTTTTTCCACCATAAAATCAGGTTCTAGTTTTATTTATTAGTTCTATGGTTTTCTTTGTTTTTAAAAATTCTCTTCCTTGATTTTCAGAATTTCAAGTTTTGAGTTTAATTGGAGATTTTTAATTAATTAATTGATTAATTTTCTTGTTTACTTCATTCATTTCCACTAGATTTTGAGTTACAAATTTTCTCCCCATCTTTCCCTTCAAAACAGCCATCCCACTGTATAACCCCTCCCCCAATCTGCTCTCTTCTGTGTTCTCCCCCTCACCCCTTTGATGTTCTGGTAGGGCAGGATGGATCTCCTTAACCCAGTGCCTGTGTCTCTTAATTCCCAGTTGAATGTAGTTAATGATAATAATAATAATAATAATAATAATAATAATAATAATAATAATAATAATAGTAGTAGTAGTAGTAGTAGTAGTACTAGTAATTATATATATCTATATATCTATATATCTATATATCTATATATATATATACACGTATGTATTTTTAACATTTGATTATAGATCTTTAAATTCTAGATTCTTTCCCTTCCTCCCTGATCACCCACCCCCACTGAAAGGACAAGCAATTAAATACAGGCTGTACATGTGTAATTATGCAGAACTTCTCCACAGTGGACATATTGAGAGAGATTGATTATATGTCCCTCCTTCCTATCTCACCCCGCCTTGTTCTATTCTCTACCCTGTCCCTGTCCCTTTTCAGAAGTGTGTATTTCCAGCAACCCTCCCCCCCCCACCCTCTTCTCCATCATCCCACCTCTCATCCCCATCCCCCCTACTCTCTTGTGTGGCAAGATACCCAGTTTAGAGTTTATGTCATTCCTTCCCTAAGCCAAATTCAATGAGAGTAAGGTTGACCCTTTGCCTTTTGCCTTTCTGTTCTTCCCCTCCATTGTAACAATTATCCTTTGC